>BLKR01003857.1:0-128264 GCA_011170035.1 Teleogryllus occipitalis
GACAAATATTGAACACCGATATAACTATAGCGAATATTTAACATCATAGGGGGGATATACATACTTAATATTATATTTAGAAAACTATGTATAGGATAATACTTGATGTGGTCGTCTATGTATTTGGAGTTTTGGATTCATTGAGGGGGTGAGACTATTACTCCTCCCACTTCATCTCACGTTCTTTCCACAAGAGACAACGGACCTGCAAATGTACATGACCAGTGTATGACAAGTATTGAACACCGATATAACTATAGCGAATATTTAACATCATAGGGGGGATATACATACTTAATCATATTATATTTAGAAAATTATGAATAGGATAATACTTGATGTGGTCGTCTATGTATTTGGAGTTTTGGATTCATTGAGGGGGTGAGACTATTACTCCTCCCACTTCATCTCACGTTCTTTCCACAAGAGACAACGGACCTGCAAATGTACATGACCAGTGTATGACAAATATTGAACACCGATATAACTATAGCGAATATTTACCATCATAGGGGGGATATACATACTTAATATTATATTTAGAAAACTATGTATAGGATAATACTTGATGTGGTCGTCTATGTATTTGGAGTTTTGGATTCATTGAGGGGGTGAGACTATTACTCCTCCCACTTCATCTCACGTTCTTTCCACAAGAGACAACGGACCTGCAAATGTACATGACCAGTGTATGACAAGTATTGAACACCGATATAACTATAGCGAATATTTAACATCATAGGGGGGATATACATACTTAATATTATATTTAGAAAACTATGTATAGGATAATACTTGATGTGGTCGTCTATGTATTTGGAGTTTTGGATTCATTGAGGGGGTGAGACTATTACTCCTCCCACTTCATCTCACGTTCTTTCCACAAGAGACAACGGACCTGCAAATGTACATGACCAGAGTATGACAAATATTGAACACCGATATAACTATAGCGAATATTTAACATCATAGGGGGGATATACATACTTAATCATATTATATTTAGAAAACTATGTATAGGATAATACTTTATGTGGTCGTGTATGTATTTGGAGTTTTGGATTCATTGAGGGGGTGAGACTATTACTCCTCCCACTTCATCTCACGTTCTTTCCACAAGAGACAACGGACCTGCAAATGTACATGACCAGTGTATGACAAATATTGAACACCGATATAACTATAGCGAATATTTAACATCATAGGGGGGATATACATACTTAATATTATATTTAGAAAACTATGTATAGGATAATACTTGATGTGGTCGTCTATGTATTTGGAGTTTTGGATTCATTGAGGGGGTGAGACTATTACTCCTCCCACTTCATCTCACGTTCTTTCCACAAGAGACAACGGACCTGCAAATGTACATGACCAGTGTATGACAAGTATTGAACACCGATATAACTATAGCGAATATTTAACATCATAGGGGGGATATACATACTTAATATTATATTTAGAAAACTATGTATAGGATAATACTTGATGTGGTCGTCTATGTATTTGGAGTTTTGGATTCATTGAGGGGGTGAGACTATTACTCCTCCCACTTCATCTCACGTTCTTTCCACAAGAGACAACGGACCTGCAAATGTACATGACCAGTGTATGACAAATATTGAACACCGATATAACTATAGCGAATATTTACCATCATAGGGGGGATATACATTATTAATATTATATTTAGAAAACTATGTATAGGATAATACTTGATGTGGTCGTCTACGCATTTGGAGCTTTGGATTCATTGAGGGGGTGAGACTATTACTCCTCCCACTTCATCAGCAAGAGGTGTTTTAGCAACCTACGTACCATTTTTTTACACGTTGGAAAAATGCAGTTTACGTATAAAATTATTTCCTGAAGAAATTCATAAGCCCATTAAACCAGAACACCTTCCGCAACTTATTGTTTTCCTTTATGCCTGTTATTTCCTTTCCCTTTTCAAATCTAAAATAATTTAAATTTAGTTAAAAATCAATTCCAGGAAACCAGTCTTACCTCAAGGATAACCTTTCCAAAATAGGCTCTTACATACAGATAAATCCCTTGAACTACTGCTGGAAAAGGAATAAAAGTTTTAAGAAAGGGTCTATTCATTAATGAATAGTAATCCAACTCACAATATGTTTGCTGCAAAATTGACTACATCACTCTTCAGTTAATGTAAGCAAGCTTAAAAAACCAGTTCATATTACATTATCAGTGGTTAGGAAAATAATTATAGAAAATCGTTCGAGCCGTTCACGAGAATAATAGTTTAAAAATTTGTTATATTAAAGAACAAATATGCGATAACTACACAATTTTTAAAAAAGTACTTTCACTTCTTTTAAGAGACGTCATTAAAGAAAAGATTTTAATAAGAATATATTATCTAGGAAGATTTTTCGGTGTCTTCAAACAAAAAAAATAGTTTTAAAAATTTAAATAATTTTTGTCTTATAAACAAGGGGCGGAGACGGCGGAGACGGCGGAGACGGCGGAGACGGCGGAGACGGCGGAGACGGCGGAGACGGCGGAGACGGCGGAGCCGGCGGAGACGGCGGAGACGGCGGAGACGGCGGAGACGGCGGAGACGGCGGAGACGGCGGAGACGGCGGAGACGGCGGAGACGGCGGAGACGGCGGAGACGGCGGAGACGGCGGAGACGGAGGAGACGGCGGAGACGGCGGAGACGGCGGAGACGGCGGAGACGGCGGAGACGGCGGAGACGGCGGAGACGGCGGAGACGGCGGAGACGGCGGAGACGGCGGAGACGGCGGAGACGGCGGAGACGGCGGAGACGGCGGGGACGGCGGAGACGGCGGAGACGGCGGAGACGGCGGAGACGGCGGAGACGGCGGGGACGGCGGAGACGGCGGAGACGGCGGAGACGGCGGAGACGGGCGGCGGAGACGGCGGAGACGGCGGAGACGGCGGAGACGGCGGAGGCGGCGGAGACGGCGGAGGCGGCGGAGACGGCGGAGACGGCGGAGACGGCGGAGACGGCGGAGACGGCGGAGACGGCGGAGACGGCGGAGACGGCGGAGACGGCGGAGACGGCGGAGACGGCGGAGACGGCGGAGACGGCGGAGACGGCGGAGACGGCGGAGACGGCGGAGACGGCGGAGGCGGCGGAGACGGCGGAGACGGCGGAGACGGCGGAGACGGCGGAGACGGCGGAGACGGCGGAGACGGCGGAGACGGCGGAGACGGCGGCGACGGCGGAGACGGCGGAGACGGCGGAGACGGCGGAGACGGCGGAGACGGCGGAGACGGCGGAGACGGCGGAGACGGCGGAGACGGCGGAGACGGCGGAGACGGCGGAGACGGCGGAGACGGCGGAGACGGCGGAGACGGCGGAGACGGCGGAGACGGCGGAGCCGGCGGAGACGGCGGAGACGGCGGAGACGGCGGAGACGGCGGAGACGGCGGAGACGGCGGAGACGGCGGAGACGGCGGAGACGGCGGAGACGGCGGAGACGGCGGAGACGGCGGAGACGGCGGAGACGGCGGAGACGGCGGAGACGGCGGAGACGGCGGGGACGGCGGAGACGGCGGAGACGGCGGAGACGGCGGAGACGGCGGAGACGGCGGGGACGGCGGAGACGGCGGAGACGGCGGAGACGGGCGGAGGCGGCGGAGGCGGCGGAGGCGGCGGAGGCGGCGGAGGCGGCGGAGGCGGCGGAGACGGCGGAGACGGCGGAGACGGCGGAGACGGCGGAGACGGCGGAGACGGCGGAGACGGCGGAGACGGCGGAGACGGCGGAGACGGCGGAGACGGCGGAGACGGCGGAGACGGCGGAGACGGCGGAGACGGCGGAGACGGCGGAGACGGCGGAGACGGCGGCGACGGCGGAGACGGCGGAGACGGCGGAGACGGCGGAGACGGCGGAGACGGCGGAGACGGCGGAGACGGCGGAGACGGCGGAGACGGCGGAGACGGCGGAGACGGCGGAGACGGCGGAGACGGCGGAGACGGCGGAGACGGCGGAGACGGCGGAGACGGACATCTAGATTGTAAATTAGGGTGAGAGAAGCATATAAATCATATAGCAAGAAAAACGTTGAAGTCCTTGCATTTTGTAATGCAAATTCTAAAGACAAGTTCTGCAAACGCCAAATGATTAGCCATCTTTCGCTAGTTCGCCCTCTCATGGAATACGGAGTGGCATGTTGGGATCCATACAGAATGTCGCACCGGAAAAATCTATATAGAATACAGAGGAAAGCGAATAAGTTTACCTATAGAACTAACGCAATAAAAAAGTCATGGGAACCTCTAGAAACGAGAAGAACGAAGGCGAAGCTTTGCTGACCTCGTACGTAGGTCAACCAGCTTGGAAGGAAATTCAGGTTAGACTAGAAAACCAAATTATTTCAGCCGAGGCGATCCACCAACAAAATTCGAGCAAGGAAACATAATTCAGATTTGGGGAAATTTTCCTTTTGTAACAGAACAATTAAAGATTGGAACAGTTTACTCGAAGCAATTTTCAAAGCTTTTCCTCTAAGTGTCCGAAGTTTTAGAAATAAGTTAGAACAAGATGAGAGCGATAGATATTAAATGAGTAAGTGCTGTGAAATGCTGGTTAGAGTAATTCAAAGCAAAACAGTGAAGTGTAGCGCAGTGCAGTGAAGTGAAGTTTAGTGAACGCTATCAATGAATTTAAAAAAATTTAATTTAGCCAGTTTGTAATGCAGCCTGTATTAAATATTAGCATCACCGACATAATTATTGTATATCATGACAGTTTAAATAATTGTTCTGATACTTAATATTAGTGATCGTATGATTATTGCATCCTCGGCTTGTACTGTACTCCTTTATTTTTATTACTATTGTTATTGTTATTACTGTTATTGTTATTACTGTCATTGTAATTGTTATTACTGTCATTGTAATTGTTATTACTGTCATTGTAATTGTTATTACTGTCATTGTAATTGTTATTACTGTCATTGTAATTGTTATTACTGTCATTGTAATTGTTATTACTGTCATTGTAATTGTTATTACTGTCACTGTCATTGTTATTACTGTCATTGTTACTGTCATTGTATTATGTGTTATTACTGTCATTGTAATTGTTATTACTGTCATTGTAATTACTGTTTGTATTACTGTCATTGTAATTGTTATTACTGTCATTGTAATTGTTATTACTGTCATTGTAATTGTTATTACTGTCATTGTAATTGTTACTGTCATTGTAATTGTTTTTACTGTCATTGTAATTGTTATTACTGTCATTGTAATTGTTATTACTGTCATTGTAATTGTTATTACTGTCATTGTAATTGTTATTACTGTCATTGTAATTGTTATTACTGTCATTGTAATTGTTATTACTGTCATTGTAATTGTTATTACTGTCATTGTAATTGTTATTACTGTCATTGTAATTGTTATTACTGTCATTGTAATTGTTATTACTGTCATTGTAATTGTTATTACTGTCATTGTAATTGTTATTACTGTCATTGTAATTGTTATTACTGTCATTGTAATTGTTATTACTGTCATTGTAATTGTTATTACTGTCATTGTATTATTGTTATTACTGTCATTGTAATTGTTATTACTGTTCTTGTAATTGTTATTACTGTTCTTGTAATTGTTATTACTGTTCTTGTAATTGTTATTACTGTCATTGTAATTGTTATTACTGTCATTGTAATTGTTATTACTGTCATTGTAATTGTTATTGTTATTACTGTCATTGTTATTGTTATTACTGTCATTGTAATTGTTATTACTGTCATTGTAATTGTTATTACTGTCATTGTAATTGTTATTACTGTCATTGTAATTGTTATTACTGTCATTGTAATTGTTTTTACTGTCATTGTAATTGTTTTTACTGTCATTGTAATTGTTTTTACTGTCATTGTAATTGTTTTTACTGTCATTGTAATTGTTATTACTGTCATTGTAATTGTTATTACTGTCATTGTAATTGTTATTACTGTCATTGTAATTGTTATTACTGTCATTGTAATTGTTATTACTGTCATTGTAATTGTTATTACTGTCATTGTAATTGTTATTACTGTCATTGTAATTGTTATTACTGTCATTGTAATTGTTATTACTGTCATTGTAATTGTTATTACTGTCATTGTAATTGTTATTACTGTCATTGTTATTGTTATTACTGTCATTGTTATTGTTATTACTGTCATTGTTATTGTTATTACTGTCATTGTTATTGTTATTACTGTCATTGTTATTGTTATTACTGTCATTGTTATTGTTATTACTGTCATTGTAATTGTTATTACTGTCATTGTAATTGTTATTACTGTCATTGTAATTGTTATTACTGTCATTGTAATTGTTATTACTGTCATTGTAATTGTTATTACTGTCATTGTAATTGTTATTACTGTCATTGTAATTGTTATTACTGTCATTGTATTGTTATTAATTGTTATTTAACTACCAACGGGTCATACCCAATTGCAGTTCAAATAAATGTATGTATGTATTTATTCATTTCATTAATAATGTCACTAACTTCTATCGTCCAAAATGTTTTTAATATTATTCCATCCAGAATGGATTTTTTCTTCTTTAATCCTTTTATGACAATTTTATCCCCCAAAATTTCTCAACTCAACCTATCAATTGTCTTTCACGTTAAATTATTTTCACGTTTTTGTCGCCAAAATTGGGGAGAGTTAGGTTAACTGAATCTGATTGGGTAAGTGGTCCATGCTTTTAAATGGTGGAAAAAGATTCCTGCTTTTTCCACTGGATGGCATTGAAAGAGTACAATTTTTTCTAAGCATTTTCTCCATTTATGTGTAGAAAAAGGTTATGGCAATGCGTAAAAGATATTTTTTTCATTAAAACGTCAATGTTACTTTCACAATTTATTTCAATTTCCGGTCCACTTAACCTTCCCGGTTAGGCTAACTGGCCCAATTGTAAATGTATAAAACATTCCGTATTTGACAACTGTAGGCACAATGATGTTTGTTCCCACAATATGAGAAAGGCTCACTGAAATATCATGCGAAATTTTACGGGTATAGGTCAAGTAAATAATATTTTAAAGCAAACTTTAAAATATGGACCAGTTAACCTAACTCTCCCCTAGAATATACAAACTATGTGTGTAATTCACATAAGTAGCGTCCATCACATTTATTATAGCAACTTCTGTCAGATTTGGCTTGGTTTAACTACAAAGCGATTTTCGTCTCTCAACTCTTTATCAGCCATGTTGTCCACCTCCTTATCAGCCATATGTTTTGGAATTACATATTTACTTATTAAAATTATATTGTTGGCGTGTCCGGATAAATCGTCACACTACATTCGGCCATTCACTCCAACAGACTAAAAATAATCTTAAAGTATAACTTAATTTCTAGACACCTGAGCCTTCAAAACAAAAATAAAATTAAAAACAAAAATTGCTGTAAAAATGTTTACACTGAGAACATATAACCCTCCAAGTCCCCTTACATTAAATCAGAATTAATTAACTGGCACCCGCGTAAATAAACTTCAGATAAGGATTATTAATTTTTTAATCGTCTCCTATACTATTACAATAGTATACATAACTTTTGCATCTCTCACACGCAACCTATTTTTATAAATAAGGTCTCCAAAAAAAGAATTTCACGGAAACTGACGAATTGCACTTTGGCTTTAAAAATTTTAAGAATTTGTTTAAAAAACGCATTTAAATATACATCACAAATGCAATTCGCAACACTGACTTTTTAAAATCTATTTCGTTAAATAACTCCTATACGAAGCGTCTTAGTGTCTTCAAAACTAAGATTACGAGGACAAAGGCCTCAAAGAAACGTCAACATTTATTATATTTATGCTGGTTCGACGCTTCACGATTCTACCCTATTTGTTCAGAGCCTGTAGAATCTGCACCTGAAACACTATTTCACAACTGTTAAACTAATTACTTGATATTCTACGAGTTTGAAATAAACAGATGTACCTCACTGGTCGGTAATAACATTAAGAAAGAAGTGTTTGTATGGACAAGGATGTGTTTTATTGTTATCAATTACAAGCAGACATATAGAAGTGACGAAGGATATGTCTTTAAGAAAATGATATATAATACAGGCTTAATATGGAAATGGAAAAAAGACGGAAGAGGGTGGGGTTTAACATGCGCGAGTTCTCGCACGGGTACGCTAGTTAAACAATTAAACTGGAAACATAATAAAGTACAGGCTAAAGCAAAACTCCACCAAGTCCAATAATAAACCTGTCAAACTTCCGTAGAACACAGCCTTAACCATATTTAAAACCCTAATTAGAAAGCTCTTATAATGCTTGCCCGGTTCCGATAAATGCAACTGGATTGACCACAAAACTACAGTTGTTCATAACAAGTTTCTACGTACATGAACCATGGTTTATTAACCCAAATTCCATTTCTGAACAATTAAAAACCACACTATCCCTTCGGGCATTTTTACCATAATTTACCTCAAAGCCCCCTCCGATTATGCATAAATCCCACTAAGTAGACACGAATTAAAAGTAAATTTCCCTTATAACTTCCCTTACAAAGTTTTCCTAAATGGACTCCCTTGAAGTCTCCCCATGAAGGATTCACTCCCAAAACAAAAGTCCAGGAAGTCAGTGGTGGCTCACCCTTGTCATTAAATAGAGATTTTATGAAATAAAACCTAACGGAATGTTCAATGCTTATTAAATGAGGGTACTACATCACATGATCAAGTTTCAAAATGTTTCCTCACATCGATGAACGTACTTTTATTGTTTATTTTTTGCCACACGTCCTCTCACTTTTGGACTATCCTAAAAATACTATAAAATACTCACCCGAGTAAATGTAGGTAAAGATTGCAATATTTCTTACGATTCGAAATTATGTATTCCTTTTCGTAAGTAAAATTCTCGTATCATGGATTTACCGACATAGCTGCTCACGCTGTATTTTTTCAATGCTTATGGTTTCGTATGACCTTGTCAAGTTCATCTGGAATAAGCGGTTCATCTAGAATCTGGAATGGTTTCTGGAATAAAAGGCATTTCAAAAATAGCTTAGAAAAGCTGATCACTCATAATAAGGAACAAGTTGTAAATGACTAAATCCAGTACTGACCGTATCGCTGAAAAATTCTTCAACTCCATGTAATTCCAAAGTTACCCATGAAATGCATTTTCAATTCATCTCGTTTCGAAATGTGACTCACCTCTCTCGAGCTGCATGCAATACACGCTACCTGAAAAATCACGAAAATCGCAGCCATAGCTCACGTAACGTTGGGTCAATATTGGAGTATTTTCTGGAAACGCAAATCTGTATCTGTACTCCCTTATATTGAGAACGAATAGGTACCGACGTAGTGACAATTCGAAGAATCTTTCTCACCATGGAGTTTTCCCACTTTTTAAGCCAATAATGAAACACACAGCAACCCTAGAACACTTAATTATTTTAAATATAATATTGCAATATTTCCAAGCAGCAACATTCTGTATTCCTTTTCATCACTGAAAATGTTGCAACGCCACATTTCCCAAGCAGCCGCTCACGATTTTCATTTTTTTATTCAACTTTTTCTGAGGTGCATCTGCATTTTCACTCTCCAAATTCAATACTAGATATCTGAAGATTATCGAAAAAGTTATTTTAGGGTCAATATTGCAACATAGGAGTGAAATTACTCAATATGAGTAACTCTCGTATTGAATTAATTTTCAATTACTTGATAATGTATCCATGCTTGATAAATGTAGGAACATTATGAATAATTTGAAATCGCATAAATTATGTACTTCCCTGATGTATTCGAAATTGGCAAATTCAAGACAGTCCCCGTTTCCTCACACATGGCATTAAGCGTTATCTGAAAAATAGCAAACAAAAACTCAATATTGAATATAATGAGGGGACAATAATGCAACACATCAAATGTTAAATCGTACCTCATTAACAATAGAAAAGTATGGCGCAAAGCAAAAGTCCAGCGATGTGTTCTCTATAAAATGGCATGGCATGGCATGCATTACAGGTTACACCTGAAAACGCCCAATAAACGCTCAATACGAAAATGATTTAGGAGAACACTGCAACATTATCAAGTGTCCTAATTTTGTCTTTGCCTGACACTCAAAAATGTTTGCCAACACAGACTTCCAGAAATATCAGTGGTGGCTTACTTGTCATTAAATACAGGCTTTCTGAAAAAATACCTAACGAAAACTTCGTTCTGAAATGAGGTTTCAGTTTTCAAGTTGCAATATGTCGTTTCCTCACATCAATGAACGTGCTTCTATCGTCGATTTATTACAACATCAGTATTTTCTCATATACGACGTAAAATTTGGACTATCAGAAAAATACAACATTCTCACCTGAGTAAATGTAGGAAATACATTGCAATATTTCTGTGAATTCGAAATTCTCTACTCCTTCAGATTTGAGAAAAATAATGTCGTATCATGAAATTGCCGACAGTCGCACACGCTGTGTTTTTTCAATGCACGCAGTTTCGAGTGGGATCTTCACGTTCTCAAGGTTCCTGGAATACAAGTTATTTAAAAAATAGCTTACAAATTCAAATCATTCGTACTAAGGGAAACGTTTACAACATTTTAATCACTCAAAATTCACTGCTGCCCTTACCGCCGAAAAATCCTGCAAATCCGTATGTACAAAGCGGGCGCCAACAAACTGCGTTTTCAGTTCGTCTACTTTTGGATGGTACCTCACCTCTCTCAAGCTGCATGCAATACATGGTACCTGAAAAATATCAAAACCGCCATGAAGCCATTGCTGCCGAGACGTTCGGTCACAATTGGAATATTTTTCTGGAAACAAATCTATACTACCTGATATTGAGGAAGAATTGGTCCCGCTTCGCCGACTCAAACTTTCCAAGCCAAAAAACTTTTTTTAAATACGTTTAAGTATTGCATTATTTTCAAGAGTAAAAAATTCTGTGCTCCCCTTCATTGCTTAAATACCATGCAACGCCATATTTCCAAAGCGGTCGCTCACGATTTCCATTCTTTCAGCAAGCATCTGATTTTGAGGTGGCAGCTACATTTTCACCCCTAAAATCAAATCCCACAGGTATTAAGATCTAAATAATATATAGATATTTTATGGACAATACTGCATCATTTGTGGGGTGAAATTACTGTACACACTCATATTGCACGAATATTCCTCGTCACTGCATTCTTGTACCAGTCGCTCTCGCTGTTACAGCTGGTGTAGAATGGTACCCGAAGTACACGTAATAAAATTCGAAGTACCTAACAAATAAACTGTCGATCATAACTGATCAGTTGTGATTCCATTTCAACATTTTGGACTCAAAATTACACAGTATGTGCATGCCATAATGGTCGGCACTATCGATCTTCTGCACATGCGTAGATGCACTAACGTAATGCGAGACTAGAAGCAGAAGATTGATGGTGCTGTAACGTTCGAAAGTGCACAAACTCCTCTATTGAAAAATTACCGTAGGTTTAGAATCCCGGGCCGCTCAATTCCAGACACAGCTGTGATTTTCCCAACTTTGCATTGCGAACAGCTGCCCCGAACACCCATTACTGAAGAAATGTAGGGAAAAATGTAGGGGCACTTGTAGGGCTCGAAATCATGACTCTCCTCTAACATTCACAAACAATTCTGAGTTTCCCTGCGTTTCCAGACGTCAAAGCTTGTTTTTTGACACTTCACGTAAAATACCACAGATCTAAAGGAAAATATTGCTAATTATGGTCAATATTACTTAATTTCCAACAGTCTGAATTCAGAATACTTTAATTCAATAAGAATCCGGATTATCACGATCTGAGTTTTCGATACTTATGGAGTTGGTAATTTTAACTGTCCCACGTTGTAAGACATCCAAGTTATCTGAAAAATTATTTACTGATTATTCACTGATGAAATGGAACGACAATATTGCAATAGTCAATATGCTGTACTCACCTTCATCTTCATTAAAAATACTGCATCACCAAATTCTTGACGGACTCCAATGATGTGCAGTTTTCCAATGGACACAATGTAACGGAACATCTCACACGTAGCTTGAAATACAGTCCCTGAAAAATTCTAAAATACCACTTACAAATGGAGTTGTAAAGGTATATTTGTGACAATATGAAGACACCAAAATACATTGAATTTTATTGAAGTATCACGCCAGTCTTGGCGACACGTGCTCTCCAATGTGGGGTTTAAACGCATCTGTATAGGGATGGTTCCTCCAACGCAGCAAAAACCTCCAGCTTCCTGAAAATCTGTGAAGCACACATTACTGACTGATGAAAGTGTCAACAATAACGTTTTAGATTAATTACATAGTACGATATTTTGATATACAAATTACTACGTATAGACCTATGTTTTAAATGTGTGTATTATGTATTTAAATGTACATTGTACCGATTGTATTGATTGTATTGATTGTACTTGTGTATGTATTGTTTTAATTATGTTGATTTTGAAAACAGGCTTTGACTAAATAAATCAAATGTACTAATTTAATTGTCTTCACTTTCCCTTCACAAGATTAATTTATTGCTAGGAAGGCACTAAGCTGTATCCATATTAGTAACAGAGAGTGAAGGCGAATTATACCTCATCGTATGAATACAAAGAATTAAGTAGTACCGAATACTGAGCAAAACAGCTCACACCTGAATCGTTAATTCACCTCCAGTTTAAGTAAATTTCTTGTAACGCCAATCAGAAGTATAAAACCTATGTATGACTATTTTAATTTAAGTTAAGTATTTGTAACACTTTCATCCTGTGTAATTGTATTGTATATTTCCTATTTATTAAAACTATGTTTAATTCCAAACCTTTACCCAAATAACATGTTTGTGTGTTATTACTAATAACCCTTCACTTACGCAGGCACCAACGTTTTTCGATTCCAATGAATTGCTTTTTTAGTCTCGCGCAGACAGAAAACTCCAGCTGAAAGAAAATTAAAACAGTTTAGATGAAAAATTTTCTGTTAAAAATCGACATCTTAAATTCTGTACTTCAAATATCAATATCACATTTATTACATTGCTGAATGAGTTCGCCAGACGCACTTCAACCAACAATGACTCTTTAAATATGACGTACGCTCTTGTGTGAAATACTTAACAGTTTGAAACGTTTTATAGAAACTGCACAACGTCTTGTAAATTTCTGAAAAATAGATGCATTGTGCACGAGGCAAGACGAAACAAAACGACTTTCAGCACTTTGCGCCACGTACCAACCCAGACTCGTCGCATACACCTTCGGCCTTTAATCGCAACAAGACCAGCTTCCTCATATCCAACCATTTTTACTATTTTATTTAATGTTGAGAATCTTAATTCTACAAATCTTGGAAACGTTAAGTAGTAATTTTAATACACAGATGAGAACCTTATAATACTACAATACACGACTTGAAAGTGCGTGATGTTGAAGTTCTCCTGCTTCCAACCGCTAAGAATATACGCCGACAATTTGCCAATGAAATTATAAAGACAATACAAATATTTTTAATTTCATTTTACCTACATGGTAGATTACCAAATCTTAATAGATATAAAGTGTATCAATAACAAGATGCGGAAGCCCTGAAAGGTAACAATGTAAATGCACATGTAAGAATTCTTTCAGTTGCGTAGTGTGTTAATATTCACTTATTTACAAACCGTAAATAATAGTTGCTTGAAAAATTACAAAGGTTTATTCAGACTATTGAATGTAGACCACTAATTCTTCAAATCTTAAGTGCTTTCTATATTTATAACATGGATCTAAAACCACGTAACTCCATTCTACAACACTGAAGTCAACACCAAAACTTCGTAATTGTTTCACGGAGTACGTCGTAAGTCCACAACGGTGATGCTTGAATATACTGAAGGCAAGGGAATACTTCAGCTCGAAAACGCACCCTGAAATATCAGCTACGTCTTAAACCTAAAAATGGTCGTATTCGAATGCGTGTGTCAAGCCATATATCTGCAGATCTTAATAACTAAAAGGTAAGTGCACATAATTCAATAGAAATAAATCTCGACATCACCTTGGACGACATAGTTCCGTATAATTTTTCCGCACCAAAGAATCCAAAATGTTTCCCCATACCAAATATGATCAGCAGTCTAAAAAAATCAATATTTCACCACAATTTAATAAGCATCGTCTTATACAGGCTCTCAAGTTCTATAAATAATATAATTCTAAGGTCATTAACAGAAATAATCAAACTACTCTGCTTTGTGTGGCGTAGAAGTACAGGCTCAAATTTTTCCGTGCTGAAAAAGCTCGGGTCAAGTAGCAGCACAATCAAATGGCAGCGGTTCAAAATACACCAAACATTTTCTGATCTTCAAACATTAAATCCATTTTAATTTGGAGGAGGCAAAAATATAATTAGTCCATGAAAATCTCATGAGACAGATGTATGCAACGGAGCTGCATCTGTGGAAACACTTCCTGAAGCGAAATAGCCGATGTGATTGTCGAGGGCGCAGCCTCAAACTACATAAAATTCATTCCCATTATATACTCGTTGGTATCTTTTCTCTTGGGAGCTGGACGTCTTGCATTAATCCTTATATCCATGCACTCCACAAAGGAACAGTGCATAGCTCGCGGCTAATGAGCAAATTCCTACCTTGATGCCGAATCTCGAAAAAGGTACCGTAGAAACCATGGAAGCAACGTGATACTTTAGCTTCTTCAAATGCTAATACTTATTCAACATATTACGTAACATCTAATGGAATTTTTCCCAGTTATAACCATTTCGAGAACGTATTATACAAGCAAAATTAATCATGAACTTCAAAACAAAGCATTGGCGATGTAAAGTCCATTCTTAAATAAATGTCAGGGCTGAGAGGATTCCATAAGCAATTATTCATAAGAACACATCCGTAAAAAAATAGCATTTGTAATAAATCACCACCACCACCACCATTAACATTTTTTAATCGAATAGTAATGCAACATGCGTTCACGTACAATCGCTAGATATGTCATCTGGACGATTCCAGTCTCAAATGAATCCGTTGAATGCTCGAAGCTAGCATGCAAAATACTTGGCGTTGTTGCCTTGAGCTTTGCGAGAATAAGGCACACATTTGTGTCTTCTGAAAAGGCGGATCGGCTGATTAGGTAGACTTCTGCAGAACCAAGAGTTATGTATAGGAGTAGAACACGCACATCGCCGCAATGTAAGCTGTTGTAACAGCTCGTCTGGAACAAGGTTGTCTATTCCCCAACAGTTCCCGACGTAGTTTGCCTGCCAATGCAAGACAACTATAAAGATTAAATACGATTCAATATACCAACAAATAAACTATTTTGAACAGCGTCTATAAAATATATAACGTTAAAAATCGCTTAGCACACCAAACAATTACCTCCGAGGGTTCATTTGAACCAAGTGCACGGGGCGCGCCGACGAACTAAAGTCATCCGTTCCAGGAAATGCCATAGTTCCCGAAATTGGAGGAATTAGCCCCACAACCGACTTTTTCAGTTCACAAAGCAGCACAAATGAACCCTTACGTTCTCGCGGCGACTGAGGTAAACAGCACACGGTGTTCTCCCTCTTCCGGTATAATTGGAAGCAGTCTGTGTCGCTTGAGCAAGGAAGGCTCCTTTGGGCGATGACACCATGCCATTTAAGCCTTCGCGGTAGACTTCTACAGGTCAGATGTGATAATTACGGCCTCGCTGGTGAAAGCTCAAAGTAGGTTCAATAAAAACGAAGATACAAACCGCATCAATTTTCCTTTTTCCAGGTCTCACAGGGCACAAAATGGCTATCTGAAAAAAGAAAATTTTGATTGTAAGTTAATTGTATTCATAATAACCTAAACATCTAGAATCCAATTTTAATCTAATCTTCCTCGTTACTTACATTAGACAAAGGAGTTGTCTTCATCAACTACGTATTCCACCTTCCAGCATAAAAGACTCAGCTTTACGAAAATGATCCGAGGACATGAATAGAGCCAACATTACATTAACGGAAGTCTCTCCGCGTTCCGAAGTAGAAAAAATCGTAGAACAAACAGAACATCGCCGCCAAGGTGAGCTGTTGTAGCATCGGTTTCAGTGCCGCGTCGTAACAGCCGGTCTGGAACATGTTTGTCAATTCGCCAACAGTGCCTCGCGTATTTTGCCTTCTACGGCAAAGGCAGTTATAAAAATTAAAAACGATTCAATATACCAAAGAATAAAGAATCTTGAACAACCATTGTAAAATATATATTACATATCACTCATCACTTATCAAATGTTGCAATTACGCTGTTACACTTCTAGTCTTTAACCGTAGGCATGTGCTCATCGTAATGTAAATGATTATGGAGAGTCAAAGTTTTCGTTTTTAATTACAAAACCACTTGTACACACTATCCTCCCATCGAACACAAAACTTACGGTTTCGAATTGCTCGTTATCCTCCACCTCCTGAACTGTTTTGGTGACAACTTGGCAAAATGGAGGGCGGAAGCAGTGGTGGACGCTGCGAGCGCTGGCAGCCTCGTGCCCCTTCGGTTGAACTGCGCCAAAGTGACAAGTTGCTCGGTTCCGCCGCTCAGAAGGGGAGCGCTGCTGCAGGAACACTCACCCTCACAAGAACGCTTTGGAATGCAAAATAAAGATTCATTTACTAATTACTAACCTTTTCGAATCATCGATATTAATCCTATTTATTATGCTACCACCTCAATGTTATCTTTAATAGTGTGAACCCTCTTTTTTAAGAGATTTTAAGAGTCGAATGAAGGTGGTCAATCCCGTTAACTATGGGAATAAGCGCGAATTTTAAGCCACATCGGATATGTTCATTTCTGTGATGTGCACTACTAGTTGGCGTTTACTTGTGTGAATTTATTTGAAACATTCTCCATTTCACTATTGTAACATTGCAAGCTATGGTACTGAATTCATATGTTTTACCGTACGTTTATGCACGTTACTAAGTTTTACTTCACAGCCCAATAATTGATGGTTACAAATATATACTCATTCACCGAATAATTGTCGGGCCCCTAAATATTTGGCATATTAACCATATGTCAATAGGCGATAGAATTAATCCATATTTTTCTAAGTACAATTCGATTTTCGAAAAATATGTTCTGGTTCATTTTTTCCCTAGATCCTTTAATTGGCCTTTAATGTTCGGTAGGTTTCACATGAAGGTTTTACATTTTTTCTGAAATTTTTGAGTGTTCGTGTATATTACCGCATTAGAACGTATGTTACTGTTTCTCTTTGTATAGCCTTGATTTTCGGAAAATATGCTGAAACAGTTTTTTTTTCCTAGAGCTTTTAATTAGTCTGTTATTTTAGATGTATTTCGTTGTCTTCCAATTATGCGAAGTTGAATTTCCATAAGGGCGCTGGTAGCTTTATTCTAAAGCTGGTAGCAATCACGATTTTTGGAAATCCACAAGGAATAGAGCACTTAATTAACCTAATATTAACCTTTAATTTTGGATATAGTTTAGTTGAGTTTTGTTTTGAGACGTTCCTAGCTTTCAATGCTTTGTCCTATATTCTCCCCTTACAGACACACACACACATACACATGCACTACACACACGCCGAGATGTCAGTCGAGACTTTGATCCGGCTAAAGCTCGTCCCGCCTGAGTCGGTGTCTCGCTGGGGGGAGATATCTGGAGAGGGAAATCCCCCGCCGGTCTACGTTTAGGTCGGCGCCACATCTCATCACCTAGGGGACAAAAAACACCCCCTCCCGGATTACAACATTTACTACACTAACGGGATTATAGTCCACAGCAGTTGACGTGCTCGGAAACATCAATAAATTAATCAATCAACTGGCTGGAGTCTGATTTTTTTGTTTCATTTTCTCCATACATGGGAAATTATTTGTATTTTTCCCGAATTCCTGAGCGTCTAACAAAACTATAGACACCTCCCTTATGGCGGCAAGCTGCTTAGCTTTCTTTCAATTAATGTGCATATTTGAAATTAGTAATGTAGTTAAGAAGAGTGCTGTAAGGCTATAGAAGTCAATTATAACGAGGTGAACTTTTAAAAAATCAATAAGACTTCTTCACTCAAGATGTCAGATGTCGAAACAATTTAATAAGCGCATCGTTTAATCATTCATTTTCTTGCAATTGTGACGTCGTGGGAATACACAATAATCACAGACACGAGCTTCAATGATAAATATGTACAGGTTTATTCACAATATGTACAGTACTACTTTAAGTTACAGCTCTGGTAGATCTTTACTTTCCTGATCGCAGGAGCGATCCTTAAAAATGAATAACTGACTCGTGGCCCGCGCCACTCCTCAGCGAGCCTCCCGCACACAGCAGACAGCTCCGGCGACCTCTTGTCACCCGTGGATATAGTCCACAACGGCGTCCCAACACATGGTTTGCCGCACGAGCCTAGCTCGGCTCCGCACCGCCCTGGGCGCAAGTTTTTGTGCGTTCGCACGAGGGTTCCCTCTCAGCTCAACAAACCCCACCCCCGCGCTCTGCGTTGGTTCTTATATAGCTGCCACCCACGTGACCTGAAACGTCACTGGGTTTTGCACACGGCCCACACTGACCGCTTTGCCAGGCATTTTTTGGACATCCATTTCCCTGGATTCCAAGAATTTGACACGCGGCACGCGGCAAAAATGCGCTGTCCCGTACTTTGGGCATCCCTTTCCCTAGCCCTTAGGATTTCCCAGAATACCTCGGCGTGTCACATCCTGCCTGGCCCCTGGCGTCTAATCCTCTGCCGCCGCCCTTTGTGGCGGTTGCTAACTGTAGTCCTACAATACGTTACATACTTCTCCATACCCTATTTTGAATTTTTTATGCAGGATATAAACACAATAAAAAATTCGTCCCGCAACTAGATTTGTGGATCTGGATATGATTATACCATTTACCTGGCCATTGGGCTCACACTCTATTGATCTCTCTAACCTACTCTATATTTACAACATATTTTTTTTTTATCAAAATCTAGCTAATATAAATAACTAACCTACTTCACGTACCTCCTTTCATTCTAATATATACAATTTTCTACAATCTTAAATTACACACAGTCTGCTGCAATTACCTCCGTAGTATTCACAATCAAATGATGTGATACTTTCCCTGATACCCCCAGAACCAACAATGTCTTCAGAGCTTCACTTTGTACCCATAATTGCACATACATAAGACACACATGAAACAAACAGAATACACAAACAATACACTTTCAACAATTTGTTACATATATACAGTGATTCTTCTCTTGTCTTGATTTTATACAATGCAATCAAGTGATTCGGTTCAGTGTAGCCCTCCGCATTCCCGGTTCAGTTCAGGTTCCATGTATCAGTAAAACATACGGCTTAAGGCATCAGCATTTACGTGATCCTTACCCCTTTTATGAATAATTTCTAAATTGTATGCTTGGATCATTAATGACCAACGCATCAATCTCGGGTTCTTACTTGAACAATTATTTAGCCATACTAATGGGTTGTGGTCTGCTTCCACTTTAATTTTTGCATTTCCATCCAAATAGTACTTTAATTTCTGCAATGCCCATATTATGGCTGTGCACTCCTGTTCTGTTGTACATCGTAATAATCCCGAATCTGTGAATTTACGACTTAAGTATAACACCGGTTTTTCTTCTCCTCTATCATTATACTGTGCCAAAATGATGCCAATACCTCTTTTTGACGCATCACACTGCACTATAAAATCCTTATTAAAATCTGGCGCGTGAAGGCCGGGTTCGTGACAGAGAGCGTTTCTCAGTTTCTCGAATGCCATCTCGCATGCTGGCGTCCACGTTACCCTGCCTTGCCGTTCGCGACCTCGCAATAAGTCCGTTAATGGCGCTGATATACCCGCATAATCGGGAATAAATTTCCTGTAGTAACCCGTTAATCCGAGAAAAGCACGCACTTGCTTTTTCGTTTGAGGTACGGGGTGCTCTTTAATAGTTTTTACTTTGGCCTCTACCGGCCGCATCATGCCACTACCAACCATGTAGCCTAGGTATTGCACATTCTTACGCGCGTATTTACACTTGCTTGGCTGCACATGCAACTTCGCTTTCTCTAATATTAGAAACACCTGCTCTAAATGTCTAAGGTGTTCTTGCCATGTGTCGCTATAAATGGCGATGTCATCCAAGTATGGGACTGCAAATTCTGCATATCCTGCTAATAAAGCTGCCATCATCCTACTACACTGAAAAGGTGCATTTTTTAGCCCGAAGGGCAATCTTAATGGCCTATACGTGCCAAAGCTTGTACAGAAAGCCGCATATCTTTGCGCTCTCGGAGTGAGCGGTATCTGATGATAAAATTTTGCTAAATCCAATGTAGTAATAATCTTAGCTGCCGCTACTGCTTCTATCCTCTCCTCCATGTTCGGCAACGGAAAATATTCTGATTTTATAATTTGGTTTAGCTTGCGATAATCTACGCACGGTCTTGGTTTTCGTCCCGGCGCCTCTACAAGAATCATAGGGGAAGCATAATCAGAGTCGCCTATTTCGATTATGTTATCCCGTAACATCTTCGCGATTTCTTCCTGCAAAATTTTTGATTGACGCGGCGACATTCGATAAGGCGCACTTCTTATCTTTTTCGACTCGTCCGTCAATTCAATGTCCATGGTGACGACATCCGTCAACCCTGGTCTGTCTGAAAATATATGCTTGTACTTTACAATTAAATTGAGCAGTTTGTCGCGGAACTCGTCTTCGACTTCTGTTCCTTCGAGCATAGCTTCCGCATCGAAGTCGACACTATCAAGGTTAATAGCGTACTTATCCAGCTCGTCTTCCTCAACTTCAAAGTTTGAGTTACAATCTGCTACGTTGTGCTTATTCGCGTCGTATAATGTTTTGATTTCCGGGTCACTTTGTTGTGAAGCTGCGAACTCAGTCTGGGTAACATTTATGAGTTCATTCACTTCGGGCGTTAGTACACTTGCACTGGCGTCCCTTTCACTAACGGCTCCCTGCTGCCTCAATTGTTCAAGGTTTTCTACCTGCTCGTCCGCGTCAAACTCGCCTGCGTGTCGGTCAGCCGGCCCCGACTCTTGAGTCACCCGCGACGTTTCAGCGGCTTTTGCCCGCGTCGTTACGGCTGCAACTAATTGTGGCTCAATAAATCCTGCCTTTACTTCTTCCAACAGAGCAGCTGTTCTATTACTTAATAAGTAATATCCGCTGTCGCATTCCCGAGGCACAACTGCGGCTTTAGTTACTACTTTCCCGAATGGCCCTTCAATAGTGACTTCTGCCACCGGGAGATTTCGTGGTGAGGCATCAAGCGGTTGCAAAATCCACACGCTTTCTCCCGTTAAATTCTCGTCGCTAATAAATTTCTCATGGACAAGATCGAAACTGGCACCACAGTCGCGCAAAAATCTTCCGGGAATTTTATTAATTTTTCCAAAGAACACGTACGGTGAAAACAATTCCGTAGCTGTTTTGTCTGCCACATGATTCATTTTTTCGGCCACGCGGCGCTGCGGGCATTCACGGACCATGTGGTCTGTGGCACCACACCCGTAGCATTTCCGCTTGTCTGGCTTCTCGTATGCTGCCCTAACATCGGTTTTCTTACCGCTCGATTTCCCCTGAAATTCCGGTACTATCGGCATCGTCTTGCTCGTGCTTGCAACTTGTTCCCCTACGGCTTCCGATTTCCTATAAGGCTTGAACGAAGACCGTTTCCAGCCTGCCCTATTGTTTTCATAGTTGTCTAGTTTACGAGCTAGTTCTAACGGCATCTTAAATTCCCCCACTCATCAATAAAATGCTCTTTAATATCAATAGGCACACGACGCTTCAATTGATCGGTTACAATTAGATTCATTAAGTCCTCGAACGTATGAATATCTAGTCCTGCTACCCATTCTTTGCAATAATTTTTCAGCTCTCTCGCGTATACGTTCCAGGTAGTATTCGCGGCTTTTACATGTTTCGCGAACAATTGTCGAAACTTCTCGGCATTGAATCGATACATTTCTAATAACCTATTCTTTAAATCGGCATATTCTGTTCTACTACCTTGCCCTTCTAAAGTTAGCGATGCATTGATTTGGTGTGGGAGCAGTCCCATAAGATTTGCCACCCACTCTTCTTCTGGAATTTCTAATTGTTCCGCCTGACTCTCAAAAACACTTAAAAATGCTGTTATGTCGTCGTCCTCCCCTTTGAATCGGCTCATAACTTGATTTAATCGAATGTGCATTTTGCTATTTACTTCGGACTGCGGACTAGCTCTACCCGCCAGTTGGCTCTGTTCTATTCTCAGTTTTTCTAACTGAAATGCACGTTCCTTCTCTGCTTCGCGTTCGGCTTTTTGATCCTTATAGGCTAATTCGCGTTCGGCCTTTTCTCGTTCGCGTTCATCCTTATATGCCTGAGCTATCCCTTTCACAAATTCCTCCTCGTAATCGGAATGCTCCTCTATCAATTTTTTTAGAACTACCAAAGTTTCCCCACCTGTAATTTGGAGTCCTAATTCCTGTGCCACGTGCACTACACAATCTTTCCCGAATCTCGGTAAGTAAGCCATAACTGAAACCTGAACCGAACCTTACAATGCAGATAGCTATACTTACACCAGATCCTTGCTGACTTCTTGATTTTATCAAAGCCGGTTGGCCTTGAGACGTCCTTCCTTCTCCGTCCTTCCTTCCTTCCTTCCGGCGTTGCCGTGAAGACGTGGGCGTCTGGCTAGGAGCGGCCCCTCTCTGCTCCCGTGCGTCGTAATTATGTCTGCCCGTCGACACACCCACGCACTGGCCCACCCACTGTTCGTAATATTGCGACCACGTATGAGTATGGTGCAACAATGCCGTGCCGTTCCGGCGTGAATGTTTTAACTGCTGCTATTATCACAATAGAGCAACACTTCCCCGTGGAATTCTTATAACCGCATCCACCAATTATACTATTTGGTGAATGATATTCCCCGTGGAATTCGTTTAACCGCTGCCACCAATTATGTTATTTGGTGAATGATATTCCCCGTGGAATTCGTTTAACCGCTGCCACCAATTATACTATTTGGTGGGTGCACGTACTCCCCCGTGGGCTTCTTTATAACCGCTGCCACCAATTATGCTATTTGGTGGGTGATATTCCCCGTGGAATTCGTTTAACCGCTGCCACCAATTATGCTATTTGGTGGGTGATATTCCCCGTGGAATTCGTTTAACCGCTGCCACCAATTATGCCTACCCGTCTGTGACGTCGTGGGAATACACAATAATCACAGACACGAGCTTCAATGATAAATATGTACAGGTTTATTCACAATATGTACAGTACTACTTTAAGTTACAGCTCTGGTAGATCTTTACTTTCCTGATCGCAGGAGCGATCCTTAAAAATGAATAACTCACTCGTGGCCCGCGCCACTCCTCAGCGAGCCTCCCGCACACAGCAGACAGCTCCGGCGACTTCTTGTCACCCGTGGATATAGTCCACAACGGCGTCCCAACACATGGTTTGCCGCACGAGCCTAGCTCGGCTCCGCACCGCCCTGGGCGCAAGTTTTTGTGCGTTCGCACGAGGGTTCCCTCTCAGCTCAACAAACCCCCACCCCCGCGCTCTGCGTCCGCTCTTATATAGCCCCCACCCACGTGACCTGAAACGTCACTGGGTTTTGCACACGGCCCACACTGACCGCTTTGCCAGGCATTTTTGGACATCCATTTCCCTGGATTCCAAGAATTTGACACGCGGCACGCGGCAAAAATGCGCTGTCCCGTACTTTGGGCATCCCTTTCCCTAGCTCTTAGGATTTCCCAGAATACCTCGGCGTGTCACATCCTGCCTGGCCCCTGGCGTCTAATCCTCTGCCGCCGCCCTTTTGTGGCGATTTCTAACTGTAGTCCTACAATACGTTACACAATGCACGTCAATGGCACTCAGAAAGATCTCCTCCGTCGGTAGCGCCGCACACGCAAAAAACGATGAGCAAGAAAAAAATAAGAATGGAACACTCCGCAGGGATTTAGTGCTTCGCCTTAAAGTTGCTGTTTCGTCGAGACTAAAAACAAGTGCCGTAAGCTGATAGATGAAATCAATTCCTACGTGATCAGTTTTCGGAAAAATAGATGATCCTGTTCAGGAGGCAGATTTCTAATGTCAGTTTTAGTGTGCGTATCATTTAATCATTTATAGTTTTCTTGAAGGTCAGAACATCGAAACCACTCAGAAAGCGTGCATATGTTGATATGCGCACTGCCTCTCTCCGGAAGGTCGTAGGTTCGAGTACCGACAGCGGCAGGATTTTCGACAGTAGCTTGTCGGCTAGGTCGAATTCGGTCGCTGTGTGGAGGAGAATTTTAGCGGCCGGCTGCTCTGATCTGTAGTTTTCTGTGGTTTCTTCGATCAACATCAGGCGAATGCCGGTGCAGTACCCTAACAAACGGGCCACGGACCGCGCGCGAATTTTCCTACATCTTCCCTGTTCTATCCTTACCCATTACACACACAACTGCATATAACATGCACTACACTACTACACATGCCGTGAGACCGGTCGGGGGCTTAGAGCTTGTCCCATCTGAGGCTGTGTCCCGCTGTTGGGAGATGTCTGGTTGGGGAAAACCCCGCTGGACAGTAGGTCGGCGTCGGATCTCCCCATCCAGCGAGGGAAGATCACAGCCACCTCCCGACGAAAAACATGCATTACACTTACGGGACTGTTGACCTTGGTAGTTGACGCGCCCGGAAACACAATCAATCGATCGGCTCCACGCCCGCCAACGCAAAAAGGACAACGCGAAAAAAACTAGACACAGTCCCTGCACTTATGGGGACCTCTTAAGAACGGAACTATTGTCAAGATTCTAAAAATGGAAGTTTCGTAAGCCGATAGAAAAAGTCAACTTATAAATAAGTTCGTTTTTCGGGCAATCGATTACACTTGTTGCAGATTTCAGATGCTGTTTGCAAGTCATTACGCGTTTCATTTAATCTCTCAAAATGTCCTTTTTTCGTCTGACGTTGAGCTCATGTGATAAGT
This sequence comes from Teleogryllus occipitalis, assembly GCA_011170035.1. Taxonomy (NCBI): domain Eukaryota; kingdom Metazoa; phylum Arthropoda; class Insecta; order Orthoptera; family Gryllidae; genus Teleogryllus; species Teleogryllus occipitalis. Next base: position 25,039 of record BLKR01003857.1, read on the forward strand.
GACTCAACATAACGTTCCCATTGGCGACGCACCGCCTTCATTTGAATGGTGATTAGTCGGCTCGAAATCCGCGCCTGCCTGCTGGCGGGGCGGCTGGAGCGCTCTGCGGGGAAGGCCGAGACGGGGAGGCGGCGGCGATCAATAGCCCCTCGCCCACGCCTCCTCGCCACGCCGCCCCCGCGCGCGGGGCACCTCTTTCCGATCGCCCCTCGCCCCTCCCCGCCCCATTTACCGTGTTACGGAACGACCCAGTTCCGCCCCCATCTGGAGCCCCCCAGTGCGGGAACGGTATGGTGACCGACCTGTGAAATTATCTTACACAGTTTAGGGGACCATTAAGTTATTTCTTACGAATGACACCGTAGACCATACGCTATTAAAAATATTAATTTAAAGGTTTAATAAATTTGATTTTGGTATTTTAAAATTAATCTTTTCTTTTTACTTTCTCATTTACGTACGTATATAAGGAGTAATATCCGTCGTATAGAGAAAGTTATATAATGCTACAGAAAATCGAATAACGAGATCCGTTCGTCCATTTGTCCGTCTGTCCGTCTCTGTCCGACTATCTGTCCGTCTGTCCATCTGTTCGTTTCTCCGTGTGTGAACACCACTAGTGCCTAAACCATACGTAGGAGTTTTTCCAAAACGGATATTCGATCGTTTCTGACGATCTGGTTCGACTCGAGACGCTGCAATTTTGAAAAAGTTTCTTCAAAATTTGAGGGTACATTACATGAAGCCCCTGTGATATTTTCAAAATTTTTTCAAAAACGGCTCCACATTTTTATGTAAAGTTCTGGTAAAAATAGAGTAAAATACACTTACGGCATGTCCGATTTTCACGGCGAACTCTGAATTTTCAAAAATTGAAAACTTTTGAATTTCTTCAGTCTTCCTACAATTACAAAATTGAAGATAGAAATTTTTCATTCAAATGAAATTTGTTGTCCATAATTATTTCTTTCATTGAGGTCAAGTACATTTTTTTAAACTTTTAGTAGTATTCGCGCAATATTCCATGTAAATGCAATTTTTAAAAAAAATTACAAAACCAGAATTTCTCAAAAATAGTTCCATTTTTTTCTTAACTTTTGATAGGTATAGTGCTAAATTCGCTCTATAAGGTGACATAAACGCCATATTGCTCTATTCTTTATTTGTTTTTTTCAAAAATTGCATAAATTTGATTTTTTGGGCTTGTCTCTCACATCATTAATATTTACATTAGCGGCACTTTGTTCACATTATTGTATTTATGAGTACATGTGCTTTAAATATTACCAAATAAAGTTTCTCAAAAACTCAATAGTATTTTTTGAAAATGAGCTCAAAATTCCACATTTTCAGAAACATTCAAACGCAATTTTCTCAATGGCTGCAAATTTTTTCTGTAATTTTCTCCAACGGGTAGTGTTATTGTACTGTTGCATTTAAGAGTTAAAGTACTTCAAATGACTTTAAATGAAGTTTTTGAACAAAAATCAGATTTTCTCAGAAAAAAAGCTTCAAATTTCGTATTTACAATAGCCTTTAAACGCCATTGTCTTAAAAACGGCTCCAAATTTTTCTATGAAAATTGCCATTTAGGACGAGGTTTTACTCTTCTTTAATATTTTTAAAGTAATATTTTGGTTCCATTATTAGGAAACCAAAATATTGAGAAAATTTCAAAAAAATATACTTTGGGCAGTGATAGATGGCAGCAAGCAAGAGGATAGGGCGAGACCATAATGCCAGTCCACATCAGGAAAAATAGAAAACTTCACTACGAGAAAGTCTGTGCTATTTTGTTGCACCATTAGTTTTAAATTGATTCCTTGTTCTTTAAAATTTTTGTGAGGTGCCAAAAACTCATTTGAATATAATAAAGCATATAAATGCAATTTATTTTGACTTTATCACTAGCAATGACAGAAGAAAGTTGCTTGTGCTTGTGCGTGTGCATACAGCCATAACGCCATGACATTATTATTTGTTCTTGTTATGAAGACATTATTAGTATGATATTATTTATTTCTAACAATTATCTTTGTTCGCATTATGCCCTAATTTAATTACGTTACTCTACTTCATGATTCAATTATTCCCTCTCATACAATACACAATTTTAAGTTGTAATTTTGGTACAACATAGAATTTGGTTCACAAACCTTCCAAATAAATTTCACTTCAAACATGTGTCAAATTGCAGCAGGACTGATGTAGAAGCAGAATACCTGACCAAAATTTTATTTCTTTCATCCTGGATACATTAAGCATTGTTAACACAAATATTTTTAAATCATACTCTCAATAAATAGTAGAATTATTAATTCTAATGTTATAACAACAACAACAACAACAACAACAACAACAATAATAATAATAATAATTATTATTATTATTATTATTATTATTATTATTATTATTATTACTATTATTATTAATCATCAATATAAGAATTGTCAGTAGCAACGGTAGTAAATGACAATAAAAATTTCATTTTAAAAATTAAACAGTATAAGCAAACTTGACATTTAAACTTCTTTGCTGCCAAAAACAATTATTTCATACTATAAAATTTTATTTATATCTGTAACAAGTATTGTAATTCAGCCTTAAGCTCAATTACACCGTCTTGATTTTTTGTTTTTTGTCCAGTTCCCCTTCATTCTTTGAGCAAATTCTGAGACAGTCCCTTGTTGTTAAAATTCATATTACTTTCCTTTTTGATACACAGTATAGTCTCTAATTGTATAGAAACAGTTACTATGCAGCAGAAAAGATTTTACTTGGCATTTAAACTTGTGTATCGAATTCAATTGTTTAATGTCATGTAGTAATGTGTTATAAAATAAAACATGTATTGTGAGTGAACTTTCTGTAGTGAGCTGTTAATATTGACAATTGATGAATATGATAACTACATCATGTGTTATAATTATAGACACCAGTATTTGCTGGAAATATGTTGCCACCCCATTTATTTACAAACAAAATATAAATTTATTTTTTCACAATACTCGATATTCAATCTCTTCTTTCAGAAATAACAGGTTATACATTATTTAAATACTATAACGGGAACAAGAAGAATGATTTTATACTGGAAAGTCAAGAAATAATGTGATTCACTACATACACTTGTTACATATACTTCTTATTAAAAGAAATATCCTCTTTAATACATGGAGAATGATTCTTAGAAAATATAAATTTGACAATGGGTACTAAGTAAGTCTACATTCTTAAGAAAGGTGATGTTCTTAATAATATTTTGTCTCTTAATATCTTTTAAAACATGCAGATAATTTCTTTTCAGAACTAAAATAAAGAACATGTTACAGCATGTAAGTGTTTGAAAACCGTGGTATTACCTGCATTAAATACAAATATTGCCAATTGGTATTCAACAGTTAGCAACACTTGTGTAGTCCTGCAGCAACATTTTGAACATAACATAGGCTACTTTCCAAACATTTATATTACATTTATATATGTATAAGAGTAACTGCAAACCTTAATATTGAATTAATCTGTGTGTTTTATGGATTCTTTATGTATTCTATTCGCCTACTCAAATTTGGCATTATCACATTAAATTTTTACCGTACTGTACTAATTGTTTTTGTAATACTATTCTTGTTTTTAAATTTAAATTTATATCCATTAAATCAACTGGGATATCTATTTTCTAAAACTCCATATTTTCTTTTATTTTTTCATCACTGGTCTTGCAAAAGGAAATTTCAAATTTTTTAATTATTTGAATTTCTACAATGTTATTGTGAAAGAATCAACTCTCTCTATTTGTGGGTCCTAATTATTTTGTAATCATGTTTGTAAGTAGGTAATCTGTTTGTAATTATGTGCTTTCAAAATATTTCTTTTAAATTTTTATCATGACAACACAAGGTTTATGCCTATTGACCTATTCCTTTTATCTTTATTACTAATTTTTAATGCATGCAGAAATAGAAAGCAAATTAAACAACCCACAGCAATGTTAGAGATGTCTATTGTTTTGTTAGATATCAAGGAACTTGAAAAAAAAGAAAAAACAATGATATGGTTTCTGTTTTGACTGAAAACTGCAAATCCTTTATTGTGATATTCTTCCAATTCCCCTCCTGTGAATACGAATTAATATCTCTTACTCAGTGTCTCACCACTTATGACACAGTTGACATCATGGGATAGTAAGACTCCAAGGAAGAGACCACCCATCATTAAATATTTGCTATTTAGACCCACATAATATTGTGTAATGAAACAGCAAGTTTTTACATATTTTTGGTTTGTGTGTGCTACATTTTGGCGAACCATTTTGAGTGGCCACTAGTTTAACCAGTTTTTTAAACATCATAATGTATCAACAGGTTTCCATGTCTACTTTCCAAAATCAAAAGCATTTTATGGAAAATAATACTACAAGCAAAAAAATGAAAAATGGTCAGAATATTCCGAATGCTGAAAGCAAAACTAAAGCAAAGTAAAAACCATGACTGCACCATCTGAAAACTTTGTAGAATTTGTGTTGACTTAAACAATAATGACAGGGAGGTGCAGTAGTAGTGATCCGGTAAAGTTGAAAGTCTCTTTAAACCAACACTTTTCATGAATTGTGAATGATCTCACAAAGGAACTAAAACTTTAAAATTCAACATTTCCAAAAACAATTTCCACACAATGTTTGTTTCTAACATTTCTCTTAGTGAAATCCTCGGATTTGGTAGTAAACTAAATAATAAACATTCAGCTAATTTAGATGATTTTCCAAATTGTTTATTAAAAACTTGTGTCCTTACCTTTATATACCCATTAACTCACATTTTTGCTTCTTTATGCACAGGAATATTATCATATATTTTCACAGCAGCCAAAATTAAGCCTCTTTTGAAAAAAAAGCAACAAAAATTAAATTGAAAATGATTGGTGATCTCTTTGATCAGTTTCCTTAAAAATATTAAAGAGACTTTTCTGTATCTTTGACCCCTGTGAAAAAGTGATAAGACAATATTTTGCTGAAAATGAGATAGTTATTCTGTGAGAGATTTTCTACATTAGTGAATAACCTGATAAGTTGAATTCTTTCTTGTTGATGAGAAATGGACGTATGTATTTATAAACATAACATAAATTTCTTGAAATCAGAAACCCAAACAAGGTAAGTCAAATTATCTGGTTACACATGCTGTAACAATGATATGAGATCACTGATCAAAATCAAATATGTCGAGTTGTTCCTTTTATCATGCTAAACGATTAGATGAAATAATCACAGAAGAGCAATATGTATAGTTATCAGTTTATTCACGTAAACATTTTCGTTGATGAGCTCATGACTAATTAAATGACCAAATCTTGCATGAATAGAAGCAGAATGTGAGTTTATCTGTGTAAATGTTTAAACTATTTTGACACGAAGGGGCAATAGTCAGAAGAGAAACAGAGTAAGGTAGGAGGTGGATCTATACTATGATCTACAGTCAGGAGATTCTTGAGAGATCCAATTCTGTAAATTGATTAGACAAGGATGAAAATGCAGATCATGGCACTGGAAAATGAAGATAACATCTGTAGCAACTTGGCTATTCTAGAGATGCTGCGTCCTAGGCACAGGAGCCAACATTTTGGCCACCATTCTGCAACCTTCCTCGGGGTAAATACACCTTTTGCCCTGAGGAAGGTTGCAGAATGGCAGCTGAAATGCTGCCTAGAATGCAGCATCTCCCGGATAGCCAAGTAGCTACTGACTCTGGCCATGGAAGCCTACGTTCTCAGAAGATAACATCTATTACAACACTGCAGAATCAGACACCTGGGAAGGATGTACTTAAGAAAATATGCCAACAAAGATTAAGGAATATTTTTAAGTCTGTTATCTTTTTTAATGGTAATGGTTTCCTGACCATAATAAAAACACACTAAAATATTTTATTTTTTTAACAATTTATTTCCTTTTTCGATGTTTTAACCTTAGTTGGGATCTTTTTCAAAAATCTAGTGTCCAGGTTTGTTGAAAACACTTAATATAGTTCTGGCAAAAAATTGCATTTGCCAGAACCAAATGTTTCACATAAGAAACCATATATGGAGCACATGGCTACTTGGAAACATGAGTAGGCAATATTAAGCATAGGAGTGACAATTGGTACACTGACCCTATTCATGTCAATATAAAATTGAGGTAGATGGATATAGGAATTCAATCTGCAAAAGCTGTCTCCATTCAACATTTGGGGAAACTTAAGCATTCATTAACAACATTATTCAACAGAAAGCTTATACTACAACAGGCATAATCCCATTTGATGGCAGAGAGAAAGATTCTTCAAAGAATAAAATTCTCGATTAAAATTTGGCTATTTTTAGCAATATATTCAGGCATTCCCAGCCTGTGAAAACCATGTCAACAGAAATTATCTAAGAAGTATTTTCCAAGTAACTTGACTATTTCTAAAATGTTCAAACTATACAAATAAGCCACAAACGACAAGCACACACATTCATGAGGTATTCCAAATGTTTGCAAAAAAAAAAAATTATTCTACAAATTCAAACCAGAAAAATATCACAAATACGGCACACATTTACTTTCAAAGAAACAGTATCGAGTGCAAGTATCTTATTGGTGGAGATTGAACATGTATATGGTGGGTATGGATAAGGTCGAGTCTTTGTGTGTGGAAACAATGTCTGCAAGTCTTGACTTTGTGGAGATGGAAGCAAGGATTAGGATTGTGGTGAGAATGTATATTGCAACACTCCCTGTGTGCAGAGACAGTAACTGCAAGTATTGTATTGGTTGAGATGGAGGCTTAGATGGGTTTGGTGGTAGGTATGGATAAGTCCGCAGCTGCTGAGAGTGGAAACGGTGACTGTAAGTCTCGTATTTGTGGAGATGGAAGGATGGATAGGGTGTGTGGTCGCTGTGTGAGTGTGATTGCAAAAATCGTACTTGTAGAGATGGATGCCTCTGCGGGGATTGTGGTGGAGGTGAGTATGAGTGTGGTCTCAACTGCTGTGAGTGGAAACATTCAGCTAATTTGCAGCAAGTCCCGTATTTCTGGAGATGGATGTGTAGATGGAGTTGGTGGTGGCTATGAATATGGTGTGTGGAAACAGTGTCAACTAGTCTCATAGTTGTGGAGATGGAAGCATAAATGGAGTTTGTGGGAGGCATGGTGATGGTTGTGGCCGCTGGGTATGGAAACGGTAATGCAAGTCTCATATTTGTGGACATTGAAGCATTGATACTAAGAGCTCTCAGAGATACTTAGAACCCCCTTTATAATGAGAACTATAAACAGTATAAAAAACAATATAGACTAAAACTGATGAATGAGAAAGCTTATCAATTAAATCATAAATTCAAAACTCAACAAACAAATCTCAAACATCATAATATTCGTATTATTATTGTAAATGATGTAATTGAATTTTAATTCCGATTACAACTTAATTTAAACATATATATATATATTATATATATATAATATATAATATATATATATATATATATATATATATATATATATATATATATATATATATATATATAGACGTCGATTATATATACTATATTTTTGGCATATAATTTATAAAGATAATGTAAATTTGTTAAATAATAACAGACAGTGAATGTAGTAAAAACGGTATTTAAATTACTGTAATTTTAATAAATCTCTAGACAAACTTTGCCTGATATTTCAGTCAGTCTACAAGCAATAAAAATTATTATTATTATTATTATTATTATTATTATTATTATTATTATTATTATTATTATTATTATTATTATTATTATTATTATTATTATTATTACTATTATATGGGGTAGGTGGGAGGTATGGTGATGATCGTGGCCGCCGTGTGTGGAAACGGTGGTTGCAAGTATCGTAATAGTGGAGATGGAAGCGTGGATGGGGTTGGGGAGAGGTATGGTGATGACCGTGGCCGCCGTGTGTGGAAACGGTGGCTGCAAGTATCGTAATAGTGGAGATGGAAGCGTAGATAGGGTTGGTGGGAGGTATGGTGATGGTCGTGGTCGCTGTGTGTGGAAACGGTGGCTGCAAGTATCGTAATAGTGGAGATGGAAGCAGAGATGGGGTTGGTGGGAGGTATGGTGATGATCGTGGTCGCCGTGTGTGGAAACGGTGGCTGCAAGTATCGTAATAGTGGAGATGGAAGCGTAGATGGGGTTGGTGGGAGGTATGGTGATGGTCGTGGTCCCCGTGTGTGGAAACGGTGGCTGCAAGTATCGTAATTGTGGAGATGGAAGCGTAGATGGGGTTGGTGGGAGGTATGGTGATGGTCGTGGTCGCCTTGTGTGGAAACGGTGGCTGCAAGTCTCGTAATAGTGGAATGGAAGCTTAGATGGGGTTGGTGGGAGGTATGGTGATGATCGTGGTGCCGTGTGTGGAAACGGTGGTTGCAAGTATCGTAATTGTGGAGATGGAAGCGTAGATGGGGTTGGTGGGAGGTATGGTGATGGTCGTGGTCGCCGTGTGTGGAAACGGTGGCTGCAAGTATCGTAATTGTGGAGATGGAAGCGTAGATGGGGTTGGTGGGAGGTATGGTGATGGTCGTGGTCGCCGTGTGTGGAAACGGTGGCTGCAAGTCTCGTAATTGTGGAGATGGAAGCATAGATGGGGTTGATGGGAGGTATGGTGATGATCGTGGCCGCCGTGTGTGGAAACGGTGGCTGCAAGTATCGTAATTGTGGAGATGGAAGCGTAGATGGGGTTGATGGGAGGTATGGTGATGATCGTCCGCCGTGTGTGGAAACGGTGGCTGCAAGTCTCGTAATTGTGGAGATGGAAGCGTAGATGGGGGTGGTGGGAGGTATGGTGATGGTCGTGGTCGCTGAGTGTGGAAACGGTGGCTGCAAGTCTCGTAATTGTGGAGATGGAAGCATAGATGGGGTTGGTGGGAGGTATAGTGATGGTCGTGGTCGCTGTATGTGGAAACGGTGGCTGCAAGTCTCGTAATTGTGGAGATGGAAGCATAGATGGGGTTGGTGGGAGGTATGGTGATGGTCGTGTTCACTGTGTGTGGAAACGGTGGCTGGAAGTCTCGTAATAGTGGAGATAGAAGCATAGATGGGGTTGGTGGGAGGTATGGTGATGATCGTGGCCGCCGTGTGTGGAAACGGTGGCTGCAAGTCTCGTAATAGTGGAGATGGAAGCTTAGATGGGGTTGGTGGGAGGTATGGTGATGATCGTGGCTGCCGTGTGTGGAAACGGTGGTTGCAAGTATCGTAATTGTGGAGATGGAAGCGTAGATGGGGGTTGGTGGGAGGTATGGTGATGGTCGTGGTCGCTGTATGTGGAAACGGTGGCTGCAAGTATCGTAATTGTGGAGATGGAAGCGTACATGGGGTTGGTAGGAGGTATGGTGATGATCGTGGCCACCGTGTGTGGAAACGGTGGCTGCAAGTCTCGTAATAGTGGAGATGGAAGCATAGATGGGGTTGTGGGAGGCATGGTGATGGTCGTGGTCGCTGTGTGTGGAAACGGTGGCTGCAAGTCTCGTAATAGTGGAGATGGAAGCATAGATGGGGTTGGTGGGAGGTATGGTGATGGTCGTGTTCGCTGTGTGTGGAAACGGTGGCTGGAAGTCTCGTAATAGTGGAGATAGAAGCATAGATGGGGTTGGTGGGAGGTATGGTGATGGTCGTGGCCGCCGTGTGTGGAAACGGTGGCTGCAAGTATCGTAATTGTGGAGATGGAAGCGTAGATGGGGTTGGTGGGAGGTATGGTGATGATCGTGGCCGCCGTGTGTGGAAACGGTGGCTGCAAGTATCGTAAAGGTGGAGATGGAAGCGTAGATGGGGTTGGTGGGAGGTATGGTGATGATCGTGGCCGCCGTGTGTGGAAACGGTGGCTGCAAGTCTCGTAATAGTGGAGATGGAAGCGTAGATGGGGTTGGTGGGAGGTATGGTGATGATCGTGGCCGCCGGGTGTGGAAACGGTGGCTGCAAGTCTCGTAATAGTGGAGATGGAAGCGTAGATGGGGTTGGTGGGAGGTATGGTGAAGATCGTGGCCGCCGTGTGTGGAAACGGTGGCTGCAAGTCTCGTAATAGTGGAGATGGAAGCATAGATGGGGTTGTGGGAGGCATGGTGATGGTCGTGGTCGCTGTGTGTGGAAACGGTGGCTGCAAGTCTCGTAATAGTGGAGATGGAAGCATAGATGGGGTTGGTGGGAGGTATGGTGATGGTCGTGGTCGCTGTGTGTGGAAACGGTGGCTGCAAGTATCGTAATTGTGGAGATGGAAGCGTAGATGGGGTTGGTGGGAGGTATGGTGATGGTCGTGGTCGCCTTGTGTGGAAACGGTGGCTGCAAGTCTCGTAATTGTGGAGATGGAAGCATAGATGGGGTTGGTGGGAGGTATGGTGATGATCGTGGCCGCCGTGTGTGGAAACAGTGGCTGCAAGTATCGTAATTGTGGAGATGAAAGCATAGATGGGGTTGGTGGGAGGTATGGTCATGGACGTGGTCGCTGTATGTGGAAACGGTGGCTGCAAGTATCGTAATTGTGGAGATGGAAGCGTACATGGGGTTGGTAGGAGGTATGGTGATGATCGTGGCCACCGTGTGTGGAAACGGTGGCTGCAAGTCTCGTAATAGTGGAGATGGAAGCAGAGATGGGGTTGGTGGGAGGCATGGTGATGGTCGTGGTCGATGTGTGTGGAAACGGTGGCTGAAAGTCTCGTAATAGTGGAGATGGAAGCGTAGATAGGGTTGGTGGGAGGTATGGTGATGATCGTGGCCGCCGTGTGTGGAAACGGTGGCTGCAAGTATCGTAATAGTGGAGATGGAAGCGTAGATGGGGTTGGTAGGAGGTATGGTGATGATCGTGGTCGCTGTGTGTGGAAACGGTGGCTGCAAGTCCCGTAATTGTGGAGATGGAAGCATAGATGGGGTTGATGGGAGGTATGGTGATGATCGTGGCCGCCGTGTGTGGAAACGGTGGCTGCAAGTCTCGTAATTGTGGAGATGGAAGCGTAGATGGGGGTGGTGGGAGGTATGGTGATGGTCGTGGTCGCTGAGTGTGGAAACGGTGGCTGCAAGTCTCGTAATTGTGGAGATGGAAGCGTAGATGGGGCTGGTGGGAGTGTATTGGTGGATGATCAGCCTTCGCTGGGTGTGGAAACGGTGGCTGCAAGTATCGTAATAGTGGAGATGGAAGCGTAGATGGGGCTGGTGGGAGGTATGGTGATGATCGTGGCCGCCGTGTGTGGAAACGGTGGCTGCAAGTATCGTAATAGTGGAGATGGAAGCGTAGATGGGGTTGGTGGGAGGTATGGTGATGATCGTGGTCGCTGTGTGTGGAAACGGTGGCTGCAAGTCCCGTAATTGTGGAGATGGAAGCATAGATGGGGTTGATGGGAGGTATGGTGATGATCGTGGCCGCCGTGTGTGGAAACGGTGGCTGCAAGTCTCGTAATAGTGGAGATGGAAGCAGAGATGGGGTTGGTGGGAGGCATGGTGATGGTCGCCGTGAGTGGAAACGGTGACTGCAAGTCTCGTATTTTTGGAGATGGAAGCGTAGATGGGTTTTGTGGTGGGTATGGTTATGGTCGTGGTCGCTGTGTATGGAAACGGTGACTGCAAGTTGTGTATTTGTTGAGATGTAGGCATAGTCGGTGTTTGTGGTAGGTATGGTGATGATCGTGGCCAGTGTGTGTGGAAACGATGACTGCAAGTTGCGGAGATGGAGAGAAAAATGTTATTTGTGGTGGGTATGGATATGTTCGTAGTCGCGCTGTGTGGAAACGGTGACTGTACTTTGTGAAGATGGAGGCATAGATGGGTTTTTGTGGTGGGTACGGATATGGTCGTGTCGCTGTGTGTGGAATCAGTGACGGCAAGTTGCGTATTTGTGGTGATGGAAGCATAAATGAGGCGTGTGGTAGCTATGGATGCAATGGGGAAATGGTGGTTGCAAATCTATTTGAGGAGTTGGAAGCATGGATAGTATTCTTTGGACTGTGTGAAAAAGCTTTGTTAATTGGAATGGGTGGCAAGCTGCTGTTTTTGTGTGCTGCCATCTGGGGTTTCTGTTGACTTTTGTAGTAGATAGTTTGTTTGGTAGATGTCGCTGGTTACCAGAAAGTTTATTGATGTTCTTTTGTCATCACTAAGTTATTAACTTTTCCACTAGATGTCGGTAACAGTCAGGAGCGCTGGCTTTTGGTACGGCGCGTGATCTGATGTGGAAACGGATGGTATATATTTTGTACAGTTGGAAATGGTAGAATGACTGCTGTTTTTTTTCCCTGCCATCTGTAGAAATTCTTTTGACTCTTTTGTGGTTAGTGTTTTCTTAGTTAGATGTCGCTGATTGTCAGATTGTTTTGTTTCTGCTCACTGCATTATTTTATTATAACTGAGGGAAGAGTTTTTTTTGTCACTAGATGGCAGTGACTGTTTCTGTTAGGTGGGCGGGCTTTTTTGTTGAACAATTGCCGTTGCATAATTTTATGTTCGTTTGTTTTTCCTTTTTTACTATATTCTGACCAGAATTTATTACCTTTAATAACAGAACATATTGATTCTTTGAACATATAAATCTTTAAAAAATAAAATTTGAAAATGAAATAACATTTTTTTGTTTTCAAATTTGCACGACAAATTTATTATTATATGTAGTCAAACGCGAATTTTAATATTTAATTTAGTGACAATAAAATTCATATTTCAGTAGTAATATACGTTAATAATGTGAAATATGGGACAAGAGAGACTTGAAAATATGGATAGGAAGTATTGGCCTTTTTGGCACTGGATCCTCATGAATAACTAGTTGTATTGATTCCTTTTGAAATTTGATTTCTACATCTAAAGCTATAATTTTGATTTATTTTTATTAAAAATGGAGCTTATGAAGATAATCTGTTATGCATGCTGGACATAAAGCTTAATCCATTTTAGTCAACAATTTTTCTGCTGCTAAACTGGTTAATTTCTATGTTAAATACAATTTAACATCAAAAGATTAGTGTAAATTCAATACATATCATTGACTACCATGAATTTGAATACATTGTTCAAAGTTAAGTTGTTGATATATGAATTTTCTCTATTGCAGTTTCTGTATATCTCCAAATGTAATAAATTCTAATATTCTTCTTCTAATAATAATTTTCAAATGTAATATATCTTCAGATGTAACTAATTCTGTTGTATTATCTTTGTCATCAGAATATATGTCGACCAAAAATTCCAATTTCCTCTTGTCATTGGCTTCATTGAAATTGTTGGGATCTAAAATAATAAATTTTGAAGCCACTTTGTTAAAATGTTCAAATCTCATATTAATATTACTTACAATAGCTTCTAGTGAACCGGGATTGTTTTAACCATGTCTTTTTTCAGGCCTGAAATATAACTGGTATTCTTTATGAAATTTTATTTTTTTAGCTACATTGTTTGTAAGATGTAGTGATGCTGTATTTTTTAGTAAATTTGTTGTTTTTTTTCGGTTTCTATAATGTTTAATTTCTATTAGTGTCAATTGAATTATTTCAGAAACTCATCAAAAGCAAAATTCATGTCGAGAAAAAGTGTCCTAGCAATGCAGGTTTGAGTTTTCTGATTTCATGACAATTTTTAAAATTAAAACAGTTGATAAATTTTTTTTTTTCTTCTTTTAAGTTTAAAGTTAAGCTCCTGTTTTAATTTGTAAAATCAGTTTTTATAAAGAGTTGTAATTTGTAATGCACTCAAGAGACTTTATGTTTAATATTTATTACATTAGGCAATATGATTTTAGAAACTTTTTTGCAATGAAAGTGTTCACAGCAAACTACTACATAAGGCCTGTTTCACAAAAGAAATGTAAAATGTGGAATAAACCTGACTAATGGAATATTTTAAGATAACCAAAATAATATTGAAAGCCTTTCTAACATTGAGCAAAATAAATTCGTTTTATATGTATGAACAATTTCAGTAATTAATGTATAATATTTAATAAACTTACCTTTCCTAAGGGAAAAGCCATTTTGGTAGTTAACTCTGGAACAGGATTCACTTTCAACAAAGTGAAAATAGCTTGAGTGAATCCATCAATGAATGGCTTAAGTTTACCAAGTGTTTCTTGATTGTATAAAAATGGTACATAGAAGTTCTGAAACCTCATTTTTGCTGTCTTAGAACAGCTCTACCAGAGGTTTCATCTGATGGTATTAGTTTCTTTTAGGACCGAGGACAACATTTCTTTATTAAACTAAGGTTATCTTGTGAACTAACTTGGTAAACAGTAAAACTATTTCTTTTATTGGACTTCAGTATTAGCACTGTCAATTGTTGTGTAAATCCGACTTTCCTCAACCAATGTTTAATACAACCAAAGTCTATCACTTGCTGAGAAAGAATGCCCATATATTTATACCCAAGTTATTACTGATAGTTGGAATAATGACTTTTAGATTGCAGAATAAAGTTATACAAATAGTAAGCAAATGTCATCAAACAATTCCTGCAAGCTTCTCTTTATTAAGCTTAGAATCTTACCATTGCCTTGCCTATTTACTTATGAATCTGTAGTTTGACAAAACTGACTCAAGGGTGAGAACATATTTTCATGCAATACAGATATTTATAATTACAACACACATCTTCGAAATCATATCATCATGTGTCAATATCAACAGTTACTACAAGAAAACCACACATTATTTTAACAATGATGTTTAAAGAATTAGTTAATATTTGTACTGTGTAATTTTAAAAAGGCTAAATATGCTAGTAACATGTAATGTACTTCAGCTTTTGGGTTAACATCCCCATGTCTATCAGCTTTTTTACCAGTTTCCCCTCATCCACCGAGCAAATGCTGAGATGGTCTCTCCTTTCTTCTGGACATAAATGTAGCTTCACTATGTATGTTTTGTTGAGCTTTCCTTTTCCTAATTACGGTAGGAGTAGAGCCACGCATATGAGTTCCTATTTTATTTTGTTGAGCATTCATTTTGCAGTTAGGGTAAGAGTACTGCTGGAGGTTTCGATTGTGATTTTGTTAGCAATACTAAAAAAACCAAATCCATAGTTTTGTTTACCAATGCATATTAGTTTTCTATAACTTAGAAGTGAAAATGTCTAGTTGTCAAATGTTGCTAACCACTTTGTTGGTGAATTTTATAATCATTCAACTATTTATGGTTAAAAGGTGAAGAGATACTGTGCATCAGGTCTTGGGCAGCAGCTCTACCACCCTCATGGTCAACAGTTCACTTTCAGCCTTCTGTCCCCTTATTCCACGAAATTGTCATGTCATCAATGTGCTACTACACTTCTCAGCACATTGAGCTGTGAAAATATTTGTGGAACAAAAGATCAAAATTTATTAATTCCACAACATTTTTCAATTGAGTTTGAGGTAAGATATTGAAGTAACTTTATGAATGTTCAGTAATGACATGCTGAAAAAAAATATTAAGTTTATTTAAATAAAGGAGAAAATTTTATTTTCGCATCAGAAAATGTTAAATTTGTAGACACACCACTTTATATTGCATTATGTTTTGTCCAGGAATGAATACGTTTTGATCTCTTGATTATTATTTATGATCATGATAAAAAAAAGTTCCTAGGTTTGGAGAGCAAAGACCTCCAAAGAAAAGGCAAAATTATGCTACACACAGGGACCATGGTGGAAAGAATGAGCACAAAATAGAAATTTAATATTAACAGAAAGACAATGTCATTGACTAATATGTAGACCAATGAAATATCTAAGTTTAGCGCTATCTCTGAAGCATGTCTGAAAAGGGAAATGCCAGTGAACGACAGCACCCTCAAAAGAATGTGAACGTAATCACTGCACAGTTGAGAAGCCACACTTCCAGATTTCAGGAGAAGAATCCCTTGTTTTCTGAAAGACAAATCATCAAGAAAGTTTTCTATTCCTTCACAGATTTTTTGTCAACAATACCATGCATTGGGGAATACAATGGCTGCAGGTTGAGAACAATTACCGTCCAGTATTAACTACAGCAATAAAATCATTCTTCACAGTTGAACCCACGTGTTCAAAAAGAAAATGAAAAGACTTCATCTCTTAAAATTCTTTTATAAAGTAAATAGTACATATAAGCAAAGAAGGACTTAATGATTAGATAATATCAATTACTCATTTTGTCACTATTTAGGCAGTCTTTGGCATATAATAAAGTGACAAATTGCATAACATAACTATCTCACACAATCACAAACTGAATCAAGTTGACTAATGTAACAATAATAAAAACAATTTTCCCAATTGCTGAGACAATGCCACTGCAATTGTGAAAATGGGACAATTGAATTAATAGATAATTTATTGTAATTCAATATTTTCCACTGAATTTGTAGAACGATCTCAATCTGAATGATCATTCTTATCCATCGATTACAAAAGAGAACTTTTCAGTAGTCAACTTGATATTACATTAAAATGGCATTAGGTAACAAAAATATGGCAGATAAATGCAAACTGGCCTGTTTCACAGCAAATTATTTACAGAAATGAAATAAATTGTGGCACTTAGTGACAAGATTATAAATAGTCATGATATTTCAAAATGACCAAAGGCACTTCATTCAATCTCACATTAAAAATATACCATCTTTATCACAACTGTATACCAAGGGTGTAAAAAAGTCAATATTTGATGTTTTTGTGTTGCAAAACAAAACACATTCAGATATAGCTTAATTACATACTCATTCCTATTGCATCACCATATACAAATTAGCAATACAAATGAAATGAAGTTGGAAATATTGTAATAGCTTCCTAGGTTTCGATTCTCCAAACACCAAAGGAAGCCATTCACAGAAAACCTAATCAATTTAGATCTGGTTTTATAGAGAGATAAAATGTATTAGTGGCAAATAAACATATAGATAAAAGCTCACAATATTAAACAAGATTAGGGTAATAACATTTGCATTTACTCTCAGGCTTGGTGTCAATGAAAGCAAAGGCATCCATAACGTACTTTCTAAAGAAACAGTGCTCTCTCTAATATTAAGTTGGGTTTGCCTCTTCTTAAATACATATTAAGTAAATAAAAAAATGGTAAAAAATCTCTAAACCAGGGAAGAAAGATCAACTTCACCTGTTAAAGCTATTATGCAATTATGTGCAGTTATTAAAAACCGTAATGCACGTGAAATAATTTGAATAATAAATACACTAGATTGCTTTATATTTCAATTACAATAAGTAATTGACATTTGCACAAAACAACCAGTCACATCACTTCAATGTAAGATTCAATGGTTATTCAAGCTCTGTGATTGGTAGTTCCCATAATACATATATCACACATTTTTTATAATTTTTTTCTTTACATACATGCATTTAATATAAGAATACCATATTTACCTGAATATAAGACAAGGTTTTCTCCCAAAACATACAAGATGCAGATTAAGCCTGATCATATTCTCGGCATCCAACACAAGTTTGCCATGCAATTCAGACAGATATTTTTTAACGTGCCAGTAAAAAGAGGATCTCAAACGAATGATATAATGCGAAGTGAAATGCAACAATAAAAATAGTTTCCAAGATTTTGTTACACAATGCGCATTACAAGATCGACAAGGGCACACGGACCTGATTCAATGCCTGGCAAGGGCAAATCAGCCTTCTACAAGAGATGGGGGAAAAAAATTCACATTAACATACATACATACGTACCTATACATTCTACATCCAACCACAGAAAAGGATGATAAATATTTTCTATGCAAAAACTTCCCAAACTCTTGAAAAGTACCGCTATCTCCAATATTACCCAAGAAAAGGAGAAACTAAGATGTACAATTTCACAGTTCACCACTTAATCACACGAACATTAAATGATGTAAGTACTTAATGTTGAAGAATGTAAAACAACTGTTAAAGAATCCGAGGCCATGAATGGGAAGTGGGTAGGGAAGAAAACCTGATAAGGGAATGTTCTTAGGTGAAAGACTAAGAATGCAAATTCAAAATGCAAAACTTTCCGAAGGGCCTAAAAAGTCAGAGGATATTGCACTATGGGAGGAGAACCTAACAGAAACTATGATACACATGAAGATGAAGAAGGTACAAAGCATGATTGTGATGATTAGAGACCGGAAAAATATGTAGTATGACGCATCAAAATATGTAATGAAAACAATAAGAATAAGTAAAAAATATGTAATATCAGATATAATATGTAATATTAAAATACACAAATTATAAAACACATTTTCATATTACGAAATTACATTTATAAAAGAATTCTTGAATTTTTTTTTAAAGAATGCAAAATTTTTAAAAATTATTCAGTCAACCAATCAGTAGTAAAAGCTTAATCTATTTTTTTATGCAAGTTTGCCAGTCTGATTAGGCGCTATAGAAGCCATCGTGCAAACTGGCGATATCTAAGGCCAGTAAACAATCACTGCAGCGTGCAGCATTACACATCACAAGTATTTTACGTTGGCGATCGCAGACCTTTTCGGAAATTAAAGTTAAAGGTCATGAAACGCACCGTCAATGATACTTTTCACACGTAACAATGCAGATGATCTCAGTCACTGACGCGCACTTCCCGCTACAGAGAACTGAAGTAGGTGCGCCGGACTGACAACATCTACCGCGTCTTCTCGTAATATACCTCAAGTAGACAGCACGTAGTGATAATGTAGGGAAAAATGCGAATTAAAAAAAATATTTTCATAAAAAGATTCGTAATAAAATTGAAGTCAGCTGATAGAATAATAGAAATGTTTTGTGAAATTGGCAAAATATGTAAAACGTGTAATACAGTACTAAATATGTAAAAATATGTAACAAAAAATGAGATATTGTGATTAGTCGGCAGCGATTCGCCAAGACTATAATTTTGAGAACGGAAAGTAGAAAGACAAAAAATATGTAATTACATAAAAAATCCATCTCTAGTGATGATATTAAGGAATGAGAAAATAGCATTAGCACATGCGTAAGATATAACATTATCATTCACAAGACAATTTGCTAGTCAATTTTACAAGGAAAAAGAAAATAGCATTAGCTCATGCATAAGATATAATATTATCATCCACAAGACAATTTGCTAGTCAGACAATTTGCAATTTTTTTGAAGAAATAGTAAGAATTAGTTAAAAATTTAAAAAATTCTCAGGAGGCCTCTTCAAAATTAGGGGGTTGTCTTATATTCTGAGCCCACTTATATTCAGGTAGATACAATATAAAAGAGTACATGCATACATAGGGGATTGAGATATATAGTGGCACAATTCAGAATCATTAGCATTTTCAAATTCCAGTTTGTATACATTTTTTACACTTTTCTCCATGCCTAATATACAACTTTATGATACTGATGCTGTTGAGTTTTTATAAGGCCAAATACTAAAAAGTGCTTTTCTGGAAACACGTGACCTGAAATTTTGAAGCACTGGTGACCGACTTATTTCTATGAATTTCAGCCTCCCCTTTTATTCATTTTATTATAATGCATGTACCACATACTTATTTTAATTCGATCACAAACAGATCAGAAATACAGAACATTCAAATATTCTTATAATGCTGTCCATGTCTTTAAAGAAATCACTTTAAAGTTTGTTAAATTTGTAGAACTGAGCAATTAACAATTGGTAATGAAAGTCTTCAAACCCTATCATAATTAGCATAATTGCTTCCTTCAGGACTTGATCCTGAGTTAGTTCCTCAGTGAGCACTCTCGTACTGACCCAGTACTGTGACATCAAGAGGGCAACTAGAAGCAGTATGTGACAGCAACTATAAAATCCATGGTAGCAAAATTCAGTTCTGAAAATCAATTTCCACAGTGACAGGACACTTAGAGATGACAAAATGTCACCTGATTAAAAGTATAAATGGCAGGACTAGACATATGTGGATTATTGCATTATTACCATTTACAAAATTAACGATTTCAACTGCAGTGCGTCTACATGCACCCTTCATAAATTGACTAACTTTTATTATCCTCTTCTTCTTGTATATATTGTTTATTAAAATGCACAGAATTTCCTCTATAAAACCATAGATGTGACTATGTAGTAACAAGGCAGTTTTGCAGCAATTCTCAAAGAACTCTGTGCCAACTTAGACTAATTTCCTCTGAACTTGAAAACCTGGTTACATTTTCAACTTGTTGGAAATGAGAACTTCTACAAATATTCAATATTCATATTTAACCTTACATTATGATTTTATATGAAAGATCTTGCACTAAACTCTTAATTCCGTGCAAAGAACAAATGGTATAGTTTTAAGACAACAAGATTTTGCCGAAATAAACACTGACATGTTAAAGTTATAAAATCCAAAGTAGTAATAAAACTGTAGTTAGTTTCATTTTCATTAGGTGGGAAACGATCCCGACATATGTCATGAAATTCATAGGAATGGAAAACAACACCGTACTTTTTCCAGTTGTTAATATTGTCAATACTTACTTGATTGAAAAAGTCACTTTATAAAAATAACAGCCACAGTGAAATTCACCCCTCTCTTAAGGAAATAAACCTATGATCTTAGGTTCAAGTACACGTTATTTGTACCCCCAATTAGAATCCTGCAAAACAAATTATTAAATATTACTTTTAAAAATAGGAATATCCCCTCTTATGACCAAATTTTTGCAGTAACTAATGTGAACTATGGCTATTAAGAGTAAAAGAAACTCTTGCTAAAATATGGACAAAATATTTGAAAATCAGAGTACCTGGACACCCTAAACACGGATATGGTGAAGCAACAGGCAACAACTCTTAAAACTTATAAATTCATCACACAGAATATGATTGCATTTGTTTCTATAAGTATTCATAGTAAATTGAGCACAGATACTAAAATATTGAACACTTAAAACTGCTAAAGATCCTGATGAGAAGACGCATCTGATGACTTCATATCTTCAATTACTGTAGAGTTTTCTGTATCACTTATGTATCCTTTTTCACCTGTATAATGAGTAGGATACACAAGCAATGGAGCAGCTGAAAGGGCAAGCAAATCTCTTCGAGGAAACCGTCCTTTCCAAGATGTCCTGAAACATTCACAACAGAATTCTGGTTTTGGTTTTCAATCAAAATATTTTGCTAATTGCACCACACTAAGAATCATATATTCTAAAATGCAAGAGACTATGCTTCAAGGCACATTGAAATTAATTTCACACTTTTCATTTGGATGCTGTTAATTGCATTGTTTAAGATGACAGTAAATTAATTTTGCTGTATTCTTTTGTTTTTTAAAAAATGTCACATGTATTTTTTTAAATATCTCTCACACCACTAATATGCATGTATTCAGCGATTTGCATACATTATTGCATTTGTGAGTGAAAGTGCTTCAAATGAGGTTTTTCAAAAACAAAAGATTCTTGTGAAAAAGAGCTTCAAATTTCGCATTTACACAAGAGCTTCCATGTTTTCTGAAAAAGTCTTCAAATTTTTTAACGAAACTTTCCATATAGTTCGAGGTTTTACTATTCTTTAATATTTAAAAGTAATATTTTGAATCCACCATTAGGGGTCCAAAATCTGAGAAAACTTCAAAAAATGTATTTTGGGTGGTGACATAAGGGAGCTGGCAAGGGATGGGACAAGACTGTAAAGGTAGCCCCCACTAATGAAATTAGAAAACTTTACTATGAGAAAGTCTGAGCCGTTCTGGAACACAACTAGTTTCCTTCTACAAATTTAACCACATCCACTTAATAAAATAGTAAAAACAGTACTTATATTAATATTTTTTTAATTATACAAATATAGTATTAAAATAAAATCTCTTATCAAATATTTATGCAAGGAATTTCCTTTAAAATATAATGAATTCTGCAAAAAAGAAATTATAAATGATATTTCTAATTTTTTAAATATCTTTTTATGCTTAGTCTCTCTACATATCCCAAATTGCTTAAACAAAAATAGGATCAAAAACATGTGTTTACATATTTCTTGGCGTTGAGGATGTATTTCTTTGTTTAATTAATTCTTGAACAATAATAACGAAACCTAAAAGTCAATTAAAAAGATCCATTTATTGAAAAATTTCATGTTCTGTAACCCTGTTCGAAATTGCTGAAAAAATGTCTTCAACATTTTGAATCTATTTTCTCTGTTTTAAACTAATAACTAAGAAGATTATATTTAAATGATAAACAATGAGACTTAACATTTTATTATATTAAATGTTTTCTAAACAAAGACCTACTTCTCTTCTACAATATTCTTAATTAAAATATTATATCAACATCATCATCTGTGGAAGTACTAGTTGTTGATGCATCCCACAACTCTGATTTAACAAGCCTCAGTCTCACCATGCTTCCTCCTCCTCCTCAATATCTCTTGCGCACAAGACTTCTTGTTCTCCAACCAACCACTATGTTAAAGGTATTCCTCTTTTATTTCTTCCTTCAGGTTGATACAGGATGGCCCTTTTTGAGCATCTTTTCTCTCCCTGAAATAATTCACCCACAAAACTGCCTTTCTTGAAATCTGACAAACTTTATCATGCTGAGACCATTTCCCTGACTGTTTCACTGCTTACATGATCTAGACGATCTTCCAAGATGATCCATTTCTCTTATCTTTGGTTTTTCTTTATTCTTTTGCATAAATTCCCAAATTTCACTTTCATACATTATTGTAGGCTCCACAATAGATCCGTTTATCTTTCCATCTCATTTTAATGGAAGAATAAGATTCCCAGATCTTTTCCACAGCACAAGTATTCCAATTTTTCAAAATTTATTTTTATATCTCATTCTGTATATTCTACACATAATATTCTGATCATAAAGGAAATATCGTCACCAACTACAAGCACCTGATCATCAGCAAAAAGCAGCATATATATTCACCGATTCCCTTGCACAATTACCATACCTGTGCATTTCCTGCACCACAGCTCCAATGCCTTCTGAATACACAACTTAAATAATGTTGGCAACTGGTAGCATTCTTGTTTTAAACCTTTAATAATCCTCAAAGTTTCCTTTATAATTTCTTTCCCCACTTTGATCACACATTCTGCAGATTTGTACAAGTTAAATATTCTTCTTGCATATATTTTGACTAGTTTGCTCTGATATAATACTTCAAATAATCTCTGTGGTAGGTAGCAATTTTTTTTCAACATCAACAAACATTAAGTGGCTGTTCAAATTGTTTTCCAATCTCTTTGCAACATTCTGCCTCAAAGAAAATATGTTGTCATTGCATTACCTCCCTTTACAAAAGCGCTTTGTTCTTATCAATAATAGTCTTGACTTCAGGATTCAACCATACAACCTACCAATAAAGCATGTGATGCTTATTCCAGGATTGTTGACACATGATTTCTTACTACCTTTCTTATAATTGGAACTGAGATATGCTAGGATCTGTTCAAATGGAACTTCTTCCCCAACATGCATACACTCATTAAATAATTTACTCACACACTGTAATAAAAGAGGTTGGTTCATACTCCAACTATTGGTATGTTTCATCCTGGAGATTCACCATTTCTCATTTCTGTAATCTCTCTCGATGAAGTATTCTATTATACACAATTTTGATTAAACTAAGGAGCAATAAAATTAAGACAATTGAAAAATTTGTATACACTGATTGATCAAATTTCTAATGTCTGTGGTGTTTTATATTAAATAAAAGTGTTTAAATACAATATTGTGCAGACAAATAAAAATAAATTAATAAACATTTCAATCTATCACAAGGTTTCGACCACCTGTTGTAGAGTCCTCCTTATGTCAACTGCTATTACATTACTACACATACAGTCCCTGGCCATATCATTAGATTCACTCAATTTTTAACAAAATGTTAAGTTTTGAAGGCTTTCACTGAAATACACTCCATATTACATTGTTGCGAATAAATAAATGAAAACGAAGCTAAGAATTAAAATATTGTGTATTAATGTGTCATTATTGATACCTTATTGTCGCTTAGACACACAAACTAGTAGAGCTCAGTGGAACAGGAGGTGATGTGAGTGGTATGTTGTTTCATTAAAATAATTTCTTTTCCATTTTTTAGTTTGTGAAATAATTGTAGCAATGTTTATTTAATAATTATGAATTTTAATGCAAGAATCATTAAGAGTTTTGAAAAAATAATGAGAAAAAGAAATGGTCTTCTGAGTAGATCGCTACTTATTGACATACAAACTTATTCAAATCTTGAGATATTTTGATGGTTGAACATGTCTGAGACATCTGTTCAGTGAATCAAGAAAAAAGTTTTTCTTCGTGAAGAATTACACCCTCAGAGGAAGAACAAGTATGGCTGGAAAAGAATATTTACCCCAAGATTAGAACACTGTTGGAAGCTATGCCATGAAAACCAGTTTGCTGCTACTGAACAGATTAAATTTTAATTTGAAAGTAGTGAAATTCATGTATCTGAAAGGAAAGTACGGTATACTACACTACTACAATTAAATTTTAAAGCATGCAGACCCACAAGCCCAAATTTACAAATGCTATGAAAGAAAAAGTCTTGCATGGAATAAAAACCTTAAAAATGAAGATTTGGACTTATGGAAATTGGTTAATATTTAATTGAATGTTTTTGCTTTCATTTTAACTGTTTTCTAAATGGAATTCTACTGTCATTTATTTGTATTTCAGGTTTGTTTTTGCAACAAAAGCATTTTCAAAATTCTAACAAACATCAATTTGTGAGAAGTCACCCTGGTGAAAAGTACCATTCTGTGTCACACTGAAAACTGAAATATCCAGTCAAAGGAATGATTTGATCTGTGATCAATGGCAAAGGCATTGGCATTCTGTACTTGGTTAAAGACATAATGAGACAAGACTAGTACTAGCAGGTACTGGAGACATGACTGCTGCTGCAACAAAAAAGGAACGGTTCAAAAGTAAAGATATTTTTGCTGTTGTGCGAGATGGGGTTCCATGTCACATTGCTCGAACAGTTCAATCAGTTTTGTAGGAGAAAAATGTCCATGTTACCAAGGCCGGGAAATCCACCAGACATGAACCGAATAGAAACTGTCTTGGAACTCGTGAAGAGAGAAATCGCCAAGAAAGAAATAACAACAAAAAATTGCATCCTTGAGAAAACAATTCAAGTCTGGTTCCATCATCCAAAGTTGCAAGAGACAGTTCAGGGATGCACAAATAGCATGCCAAAAAGTATTACAGCTCGGATGGCCACCAAAGGTACTCTGATGAAGTATAAAGTCAGAATGTGCATGGAGGTTTTCCTGGGGTTTTCAAAATTAGTTTACTATATATTATTCCAACTGTCACCACTTCACGTATGATGAATTTTTGTCATAAATATTCAATATTTTTGTGTATTTCTTAGGAAATAAATAAATAAATTTTTCATCACAAAACTTGATTTTTATTGGAAGTTGAGGGTGTGTCTAATAATATGTCCAGAGACTGTACAGAAAATTAAGTTATAATCAATGAACTAGCTGATTATTCAGATAGGAATTATGTTCAGATAGGTAATATGAATGAAAACTTAAATATTACAATAGTACATATGTAAAAGAATAACAGTATTTACCTGAATATAAAGCAAGGTTTTTTCCTAAATATCTCAGTAGAAAAATGCAGGGTCGTCTTATATTTGCAGATTAAGTCTAGCCTTTTAGAGCTTAAGTTTTAACATTGTCATTCCACGTCACAAAACTCATAAATGTTGACATAAATATAAACTGCAAAGATGGTAAAAATATTGCACATATCTACAATACATAATTGTATTCACGGTCGTATTCTCAGTATCCACAGTGAATTTGCCTGGCAATTCAGACAGACATTTTTGAATGGGCCCATAAAGAGATAATCTCAAATGAATGGCATTGTATCGAATGAAACAATGTGTAAATGAAAGTCGAGATTTGGTTACATGAAGCGGGTTCAATGAGGCCGCAGGAATCTTAGTGTAACGCCCAGCAAAGCTGCATTTTAAACTGTTAAAGAAACAGAACTTCAACAAGTCTAGGACAGAAAAGTTGGTGACACACAAGGAAATGTTCTTGGGAGGTGTTTAATGAAAAACTAAAAACAACACAAATTCAATACACAAAACTTTTAGTTGCGTGTAAAAAGTCAGATGTCGCAGCACTGAAAGAGGACCAAAAAGAAAGAAACGTTGATAAAGGTGAATCTACAATTTTATTTTGACATATTAGTAAGAATTAGTACACATTTTAAAAAACTCTCAGAAGTCCTCTTCAAAATTCGGGGGTTATCTTATATTTAGAGTCAACTTATAATGGGTTAAATATGGTAAGTTAAACTGTACAGGCTTTCTTATCTCAGTAAAATTAATTATTAATTATTGGCAATTGATCAAAACTCAGAATTTTCAAAATCAATATTTTGGTCATGAAACTTGTACAAAACGTATCTCTTCAAAAATTGAAAATTCTAAATAATTTAATCCATCACATTACATCAAAGGAATAGGGCTGAGACAAAATGCACCCCCTTTAACACCTAATCTATGAAGCACAAATGGCTGCAATGACAATCATTTTGAGCTAGAGTTGTGGATTTAAATCATATAAAAGTCATGCGTAGAATTACTATGTGATTGTGGTGGAGTAGACAAAGAAACCTTCATGTATGCCAAATGATTATCTACATCATTATGCATGTTAAAATTGGTCAGAACAAACAAATAGTATTAGTATGTCTCTTTACATGGTCATCAACATCCTATTAAGGATAATGGCTATTATTATAACCCTATTAAGGACTATCTTTATAGTATGATATATTGGAATCCTCGCAATCACAAGACAGTCATAATTACAACGCCACTATCTATAGTATTCTGATTCCTGTACCAATGCCTTTTAGCATACTGTGGGATTGATGAATCTATGATGGGCATGCTTTGCTATTGAAATGTGATCCTCGTGAGCCTCACTTCATTACGCTAGGACTTCTACAATTAAAATGCCCCTTTACTTACAAATCGGTGGTTTTTGTAAAATGGAACTTACTCCTGGACAGGGACATTTTTTTAGTGACAAATAAACAAATAAATAAAATGAATGAAGATGGAGCAATGGTGGAATGACAGGAACAGGAAACGTGAGAACATCACAAAAACTTGTTGCGAATCCCCTTTATCCACCGAATTCCACATTGATAGAACCCTGCGCCCAGCATCGGAAACCAGTATTCCAACTGCTACATCACAGGTCGACTTGGGTCATCAAACAGATTTCTACTAGAAATCCAGCTCCAAGCAAGGATTGCTCCAAGCAAGGATTGCTCCAAGCAAGGATTGCTCCAGCAAGGATTCAAGCAACCATTCATTCCACTTTCCAGCATGAAGAGAAACTATTAATTACCTCCACCAAGGAACCAGTATACCTCATTCACTGTGAAAACTTACTGTGGATGTTTATCGAAAAGAATGGGCAGGTATTCATCAACAGGTACTAGTTTCTCCAAAGGTCGGGCATCTAAAAGTTTTTGTGCCCCTCTGTTACTTAATAAGTAACCTAGAGTCCAATAAGAATAGCCAGCATGAACCAACAAATGTGCTCCTTCCACCCACGGTTCATCTGCTTCTTGCAGGCGTTTCCTTCCTAAATACCTGGGGGTAAACATTAATAACTGTTAATCAGAATAATATTGCCACAAACAGAGGAGTACAACACATGAAAAAGGAGTAGGATATCAGCCTCAAAAGGAATCTTTGAAAGATTGCTTCCTTTATTCTTGTCATGTGAAAATTAAACTAGAAATTCTTTGAAAACTAAACATGAAAGCTATATTTTCTGTATGGTTCAAAGTGTGTGATTAGATATAGTATGGGTAACACCCTAATTTAAAAGTTTAAAAACCATGAATGGTAAAATTTAAAGACCTGAAGAGAAAAGTTTGGGCTATGTTGAAAATATTAAGGAAAAGAATATTGATTGTATCTAATATTTTCTGGAAATTAAATGCAAAACAGTGTATCATTAAGTCATAATTATTAATTCATAACACAAGTTTTTAAAAATAAAGCATTATTTGTAAGATCTCAGAGCTGATATGTAAAAATCTATATCCAAGAAATACATTACTATAAATTAATATATTACAAATCCACACACCGCCATTGAATACAGAATTTAACCATATTAATGCATATAAATGTTATATCCAATTAAACATAAAATGTATGTTTGTAGCAGTGTTAAACTAAAATTACAATAACTTACACAAGGTCCCAATCAATATTTAAACTTTCAAGTTCTGCCATCAACCGTGCAACTTTCTGTCTGAAGAATGGTTCAAATCGAATGTCATCCTCTAGAACCATGACCTTTTGGTCACCATGAGCCAAAACCTAAATGTACACAGAACATAAATGTACTATCTTATATGACTTTTGAATATTTTCCCCTACATTTTGTAAGAAGAGAAAGTTTTTTAAGCGTGGGGAGAGAAAATTACTGAATAATAGTTCATTTCAATGTTACATTACTTCCTACTTTCAAACTGAGAATGAAAAACTGAAGAATTAATAGGAAATGGAAACAAAAAGTACAAGACTGTATTCAATGATAATATTAAGAGTGAAAATTGGACCTCTGGTTCTAATTTAATCATTCACCAGATCAAGACTTTCAATCTCATAATACTATACGGTGATGTAGTCAGTATTTGATTACAGCGAAACCTGCTCAAATGGTCACTTCAATTAAGCTATCACCTCCACTAACAGTAAATTGGGGGGGGATTGATTTTTCCGTAAGTCACATGTAAACATTCCCTCTTTTTCACCAGGCACCTGACTAAGTGGCCAGCTGCAAGGCACCTCCAAAGAAGGGCCTTTCCTAAGCAGTCACACCTCATGTAATTACTCTTGACATATCTTCCCTTAACTGGACACATTGTCAAATTACTTTGAATAATGATATCCAGTCTCGTATCTCACAGCAGGGAATATTTCTTTTTCAAGTAACAAGATATGATTTTGATATACATCTTTTAATGAAACATCACATTTGTTGCTCCCGTTTAAAAATATTACTACAAGTTCCTATAGCTTGCTACCTCATACTTCCCTTGTGTGGGAATCTGTTAGAGAGATTCACACACCACTCCATGGGGCAAATCCAATCTAAAGGTAATTCGCCAATTTTCCTTAGTCAGATGACCCCCCTTTAAAGTTTCTACAGGATATGAATTGTATCTTCAAGCCTAGCTTGCTTGTTTGATTTGGCAAGGACAAAGTGTCTCAAGAAAAAGAGTGAATGGCAAGTCAAGGGTGTGTTTTGATACTAGCCAAGAGGAAGCAAATTATCCTATGTACCTTGTTTAAATTGTATTTTGTCATTTATGGTAATTAAAATTGTTAAAGAAAACATACTTCATATCAAAGCAATTAGCACAATTACATTTGATTTGTGCTTCCAGTAAGTAACTAAAAAACCTTCTTAACCTTGATTATGCAGCCACTTCTAATGACCAATTTTTGCCAGAGACTGCTTAAGACAGGTTTCACTGTATTTCCAAATGTAACAGGCAAAAATAAGAAAATGATTGTGATTACCAGTTAAGTTTATACAATATTCGACAATAAATTTGCTTTAATAAAATTGATTGGCCAAAATATAATACACAACACAAACCTCTTTCCAAATATTGTAGTGAGATAGGAAACATCCAACTTCACCCATTGTCAATGGTCTGTAACATTTTGCAACCAAAAAAAAATGTTATGTAATTAAAAATGTTTTGTTATAGTAAATTTTACTCTACATTCAACACATTACATGATAAAATATATTTTTAAATAATATTCTTGTACATAGGGGGAAGGGGCAGGGAAAGGGGTAAAACCTACTCCTCTCAAGAACCATGCTTTGAACATAGAAAATGAACATGGGCTGGAGGGTAGAGAGCTTTTCTGCTTACTTGTCTTATTTTTCAGTTTTCATATTCTTTAATGGTTATTTAAAGGACTGTCCAATCATCATTTATTTCATAGCACATTAGGATAACAAAAAAAGTTAAGAGATTTTGTTTGCTTTAATGTAAAAGTTACTGCATGCTACTATTTTGTCACAGCAGTTGCAAATGACAATGCAATAAGCAGACAAGAAACCAACCTTTTGTGGTAAGGATCTTGATAGTCTGGCATCATATGAATGTCCTGTTCTCCAAGAAGGCTAGCATTGAGCTTTCTAAAACAAAACGTTTATTTTTATGCATTTCAATTTCTAAATGAAAAGGAAAAATAAAAAAAGATTATCAAAGCAGGAGAATAGTGATGATTCAACTCAATGAAGCCAGAAAATAGAAAGCTAAGAGAATAATATGAACTAAAACAATATTATAAGGTAATTCAATGGGGGTAATGATTTTCAATACATTAATATGTTTTAAATATCATTTCTATAAACAAACAAACCTTCTGGCACCAATTTAATCATGATTTTTGAAATGTCAAATCCTCAATATTTCAGGATTTTAGACTTATAGTAAACAAACATAATGAAGATTAATTTTTTTTTTTTTAATTTTAAATGTTGAAGTAAATCAATGAATGCACACAAACGCAGTCTGATTTTTTTCAGTGATCACATGAATTAGCTTGGTGATGGTTTATTATTTATTTTAGAGTCTTCATGCTCTGAAATAACTTACTCACCGCCCATCTACAGCATCCAAGACAGTGACTTGCAATCCCAATTCATCAAAACAATGCTGCATTCGTTCACGGCGTTCAGGTCGACGCAACAAATTTATCATGTATATTCTATCAAAGCCCAATGTGTCCTTTTCTGGATAAGTCACAAAATCAGCAAATATTTCATTATAAGGCAGAGGAGGATTTTCCACTGAAAATGGGAGAACATTCTCTGTTAAATGAGTCTTTTTTTCTCATTGATCTGCAAGTTCAATCCATGAAAATATTCAAATTACCTCCCTATTTGGCTTACGTTTCACAAATGATTACAACTGAATCGTTTATTTCAGAAACCCGTCAAACGCCAAATTTCTCATTATGAGAAAACTGAGAAAAAGTGTCCCAGTTTTTCTGATTTCAAAATATTTTTTAATATTAAAGCAGATAATAAATTAATATTTTTCAGGTAAATATGCACTAAGCGATGTGTCTATCCTCATGGAACAATATTGCACCGCTAAAGCGCTTTTTAGATTTTGGCATTTGACGGGTTTGTTGTGCATCTATGTTTGAAGGAGCCATATATTCTCAAAAGAATAACAAATTTCAGAAAACTTTTTTTAGAATTTAAAGAAAATGCATCATTGTGGAATATTCTAAAACATATCACCACAATAAAATTGTCTCCAAGGATGATAAATCGAAAGACATCCTAAAATAATAAAATAAATTGAAAAAAATACATAAAAATCCTTCTTCCTCTTACAGTTATCTTGGGTCTAAGAATTTCCATGTTCTAACTCATACAGAATAGATGATCAATATATAATTCAAACCACAACACTAGGGTGGAAGGAAAATACAAAATTTAAAGCCTAAAAACTATTTTCATTAATGAAATAAAAGAACCCGATTTGAAGGAAATGCAGATGGAGTACTAGAATGAACATTAACAAAGGCTGGTAAACAGTTTAGGGATGAATATATTAAATATTTTTTACCAGTGAGACCCTCAATTTCTTTTCTTTTTTCCACAACTTCTCTCAGACACCTTGGTCACTACATCTAGCAAGAACACATCAAGACTACTCTCAGGTTTAGCAAGGATAACATCCTTGATAAACAAGTTAATAGGTTTTGAAAGCCTTTAATTCAAGTTCCTTCTTCATTAGCAAGATTTCCTTGAACATTGGCACTTTCTGAAAGTGCTACACGATATTTACACATCAAATGTGTGAAGGTGGTGCATCAACTGTTTGGGAAAATAACTAAATGCTCTTTTCTTTTGCCAAAAGCCAGTAAAAAATATTTTATATTAATGATTAAACATATGTTACTGTACACATTCAAAAAAAACTTAGGAAACCTAAAAGGGATTCATTGTTATTTAATAATTCCTGGACAGTATGTGACATTTTAAATTTTCTTCTTAGATCAGTCAACAATCTTCGTTATCTGACATCTGATATCACCAGGTTAAAAAATAATGACTTTTTAGGAACACACATCCAATATTAAAATAATTTGTCAAATCATTTCTAACTCCCAAACAGATTATATGGAGGTCACATAATTAAGTTGTTAATTCTTTAATAAGAACACACCCTGAATTAAAGCTGATTGTATTGTAATACACATGAGCCCAGAGAAGTATACAATAGTCAAGAGATTGGCTTTTAGCCATTTCTTACGAAATAAAAAATGATAAAAAATATTCATCATGAAATGGATAAGCTAAAAATGGTAACAAATCTAAAAATCAAATTTCAAAGTAAAATAACAAAAACATTAAGATTACATAGTACCTAAATTTATATTTGTAGTGCTTTTTCTAAAATAAAAAGTTCTGATCCCTTCAGAGGTTAAAGTTTTAGAGAAACGATGTTTTTTTGTTTTATTCCCCTGGCAGTTTGTTTCTTTTTTCTTTTCTTTTTTTCTTCTTCTTACAAAGAATATTAATTACTCACCTAAAACTTCTAATTTTAAATTTGTCAACTGGGTATAATCAATGTCAAGAGAATCAGTTTGTTCCAAAGGGACCATAATGTAGCCATACAATTCTTCATTACAAACATGAAGGGGAATTCCTACACAACAAAATCATATAAAACTGTTGATAATCTAAACAACAAAATACTTCCCTGATATTATTACATTGTATAAACATACCAGACTTGTTAGCTGCTAGGGCAAAAGTAATTATATCATCATGGGGACCAGAATATCCAGGCACATGACTTGCAAGGAAAGAAAGATGACGCGATGCTGCTCGTCGCAGGTCAACAAGAACAGCTGAGTGCACCATAGGGACCACAAAACACCCCTGCCTCTCTCTTTTCAGAGTAGGACGATACTCATCCGTTCTGAGGTAATAATAATCATCGGTCATACCACACCAGAAGTTAGAATATAGTCCATCGGAACGTAACATAGGTGCCGAAACAGTGAACTGCTTATTAATCAGTTGACGAAGTGCAAGGGGTTCAGTCAGAAAGACATCAGCATCAAGAAACTGGAAAATAATTTTCAATACATTACATTTAGTAATATAATATTGGGAGGAACTCACTTAAAATTCACGTGTGAAATTTTAAATATTAAAATATACACTACAAATATTTTAAAAGAAGTTTCCATACCCAAACAAAGTCAGCCCACAAACCTCGAGCATAATTCAAAGCATTCTCTCTCAAATGAATTATATGTGTAAACCTCTCTGGAGACCAATGAGCTGGACCTGTCTCATCAGGGAGACTTTCTGGAGGAGATTCTGTGAGTTTTATATTGACAGAATGATATTCTCTTTCTGCAACATCTAACCATCTTCTTAATACAGTAAGGGTGCCATCTATGTTATGATCACTTCTCATCCTAAAAATATGTTCGGCAATTAATATCACAAATTTTCTGCAGAAATAAATAAGGTGTTTTACTGAAAATATTATGTATTGGTTTCGCGAGAAGAAATAATGTTGTAGGTAAAGAATTTGTAGCATTAATACACTAAAATTGGGAAAGTCGGTGCTCTTCCGAGCGACAGGCTTTAATGCACTCCCGAAAATAAAAATAACATATTATGGTTGGAGATTAAACTTTTTTTCGCTTATACCCCTCGTTCTCACATAATATACTATTGCAATTTCATCAATATAAAAAACTTACCACAAAGAAATGCGGTCTTTTGGATAATCTAACCTCTCAAGAAGTGTCAAAAAGTAAGGCAATGTATGAGCCTTATTTCTTATGAGAATGGCGATAACAACCGTTGGTTCAGCAAGATCCGTAGGATCATCCTGACCACACGAGTAATTCACTGCACAAATAAATGAGGCAAGAAGAATCCAATTTAGACATTTCTTGTGCACGAACGTCAAGACTTCCCACGTTACCCTCATCGCCATTGAACTCCGAAGTCACCGAACAGTTTTGAATCACACGCCCACAAACACCGAGCCCTCTCGCGGCGTCGAACTCAATCACTTCCAGCGTTCACAGCAGCTCAAGACCAGGGCTCTATAAATATTTCTTTACAGGGCCTTACTCAAGTAGAGTTCTTTATATCTTTATAGTGCCTACTCAAGACAGGCTTAGGATAGGGCATAAAAAGTAGATCCCTTTGCACCCAGAGATAGCGCTGCATAACTCTTTTTTTATTTTTTAAAATTTTTCTTTTCAACGAGACGAGACAAGTTTTTCGAACATAATACTCTCCAAACGATATCTTCGTTTTTTATAATAATAATAATAATAATAATAATAATAATAATAATAATAATAATAATAATAATAATAATAATAATAATAATAATAATAATAATAATAAATAATTTCTCAACTATTTATGTTTCCAGGTATGTAGAGTTACGAGGATTTTCCAATCCAGGCACTTTTCCCAATGGGGCATCGCCCCAGCCGGCACGTGCTTTAATATGTTCTTGACTGCTCTCCTGACATGTATGGTGCATGTGAGTGTGAGTGCATTGAGAAATGATATAGCATAGATTAAAGACGTACATCTTTACTCTATGGATATAGGATACCTCCGTGTCGGGAGAAGATAAGACATTGTCTTAAAGTCATTGTCTTAAAGACAAGGAAGATGAAGGAAAGGTCGCATAGTCCGCGGTTCGTTTGTTAAGGTACTGCACCGGCTTTCGCCTGGTGTTTATCGGAGGAATCACGGAAGACTACAGATTAGATCAGTCTGTCGCAGAGAGTATATACTTTGTCTGTCGCTAGAAAACTTCCAGACAGCGGCTGAATTCAACCTAGCAATTATACGCGCACGTTTTCTTGAGCCCCGGAATACCTACCCCCACTCCTTCGCCAACATTAGTTGAATCAAGAATAAATTATAGTAAGGAGCCTTGTGGACAAAATTTGATAACCAGAAATGTTCGATCCCATATAATAGAAGCTATTTTGCATCGAAAAACGAGCTACAGATGTGAAATTAAATTCCTTGTCAAAATAACCAAACTCCCCACTCCTCGCGCAACATGCGAACCGAGGGCTCAAGAAAACGTGCGCGGATATGTATATTTGGGTCTTCGTAACGTGGCGCCTGAGGAAATAATCTTTATGATGGAATATGGCACGGATTTTCGCGACTTTCTCGGTCGTGCCGCTAGATTCGCATGATCTGCAGCACTGCTTGATATGGTCGCAATCATGCGACATCTTACGGCAGGACTGAGAAAGACGCAAAAAGCCATGCCATATTCCATCATACAGACAGGTCTTCAGGCGCCATGTTACGAAAACCCAAGTGTAGCTACTGTCGAAAATCCTCCACCATCGGGACTCGAACATAGGACCTCCCGTTGACTCCTGGTTGACTCTGGACTAAACTTAGTCGATTAAATGCGTTCTCATAGTTTATTGAGTTTGTCGCAATTTTGTTTTCAATAATGAAAAATAACAAAAACAAGATTTTCTCGAAAACGATTCCATTTTTTTCTTTAAACTTTTGGTAGGGATAATGCTGTGTGTACTCTATGGGATGACACAAACGCCACCTTGCTCTATTCTTTTGTTGTTGTTGTTGTTTATTTCAAAAATTACAAAAAAATAATTACATGTGCTCTATACTTTTTTTAATATGGCATCTGTGGGTAGTATCTCCAAGATGGAATTCGGCACGACTTTTTGCGTCTTTCTTGGTCCTGCCGCAAGATGTCGCATGACCGCCACCGTATCAGTGCTGTAGATTAAGCTACTCTAGCGGCAGGACTGAGAATGATGCAAGCCGTCGTGCGGAATTCCATCTTGGAGATACTGCCAACAGATGCCACGTTAGAAAACCCCAAGTATAAATAACGTATAAAGTTTCTCGAAAACTCAAAAGTTTTCTGTGAAAATCAGTTTTCTGTGAGATCAAACTTCCACATTGAAGAAACACTCAAACGCCGTTTTCTCAAAAATAGCTTCAAATTTTTTCTTCAAATGTTTCCAACCGATAGCGCTAATTGCACCGTTTAATAAGACAAAATTCGTTTTGGGATATTCCTTTAATTTTTCAAAAATTTCATTTTTTTTATATATATCTCACGCCGTTAGCACATTTCTAGTGATTTGAAAACACCATTGTATTTTTGAGTTAAAGTGTTTCAAACGACTTCTGATGAAGATTTTCGAATTCTCAAAAAATTTCTGTCAAAAAGAGCTTCAAATTTCTCATTTACAGATACGCTTAAACGCCATTTTCTTAAAAGTAGCTCTAAATTCTTCAATGAAAATTGTCATTTAGAATGAGGTTTTACTCCTTTACTATTCTTAAAGTAATGTTTTGGTTCTAGTAGGAAACCGAAAATTGAGAAAATTTTTTAAAAATGTACTTTGGGCGGCAATACTTGACAGCTGGCACGAGTACGTGGCATGTCCGAATAGCTAACCAAAACCAGAATAAATAGAAAACTAATACGAGAATGTCGGTACCATTCTGTAGCACATTTAGTTTCTTCAAGTTTGAGTGAAGAAAACATCGTGTCTGTGCATGCTTCCGTCTCTCAAAGTTAGACTACTGGTCGTCCTTCCCTCCTATCGAGACAATGTGTCACTCGACGCGTCTCGGTCTCCAGGTGGGTAGCTGATGTTTTCGGATCCATCCAGAAGATTGCCAGAAATTTCTCCAAAAACGTTTTTTAGTTCTGCGATCTAGCGATGGCCGCACGAACCAATTCCCCAGCTCCCAGTTTCTGTCAGTTTTTTTCAAAAATATTACTTTCATTTTACGTACGAATGGAAACCTTTTCAGTAAACACGACGCGCTTTCAGATTGCCAACATGGATTTAGAAACTCGGAATCTATGGAAACAGCCATATTTTCTTTTCTTAAAGGTTTCGCCTCATCATCGGATCAAAACGAAGCACCTATTGGATTATTTTTAGATCTTTCAAAAGCTTTTGACGTCATTGATCATAACATTTTACTTTCGAAATTAACTTCAATGGAATCCGTGGTATTGCCCTAGATTGGTTATGTTCGTATGTTAAACAACGACCTCAGAGTAGAAATACCTTACTGGAAGGATGGACATTATGTACCCACCTTTCCGACTCTTTGCCAATTGCACGTGGAGTCCCGCAGAGATCGATTTTAGGCCCCCATTCTCTTTCTACTATACGTAAACGATATGCCCTCGACGATTCGAAACGGAACAGTTCTCTTTGCGGATGATACGAACGTTCTTTGCAATCAAGAAACTGTAAATAATACAATATCAGGTGTTTCCAATTGATTTCGTAGTATCAAATTAATAGTAAATGAAAAGAAAACTGTTTTAATGCAGTTTTCCATCTCAAACACACAATTCTGTACTCCATTGAAAATGAACGATGTACCATTGATTGCTGTTAAGGCAACAACATTTTTAGCTCTCTCAATTCAGTCAAACCTCAAATGGAACGTCCATTTAAATGAATTAAACACAAAATTAAGTTCATTATGCTACGCGTTTAGAATTCTTTCAAATTCAGCCAGCCTTCATTATGCTGGAGTATATTTTGCGAATGTTCATTCCTGCCTGAGATATGGCATAATATTCTGGAGAAATGCATCTTATAGCTCCCAGACTTTTAGATTACAAAAAAGAATTGTACGAGTAATAACCAAATCCCACCCACGTGATTCTTGTAAGCCTCTCTTTATTAATCTATAAGTTTTACCATTACCTTGTCTGTTGATTTACGAATCAGTGTTTTTTTGTCAAAAATGACTTGCATATATTTTCAGAAAACGCCGATGTCTATAACTATAACACTCGACGTAGAAAGCATATTCATGATGTGACACTATCAACAGCTCATCACAAAAAAATCCACATACAATACATGTACATTATATTACAACACAGATGTCATTAAACGATTAAATTCGATAGACAAGTTTTTTTTAATTTTAATTTAATGTAAAAAAACCGTTAAAACTGCGTATGACGTGCTATGGGGACACGTGAATTATGTGCACATTTTCAAAATTCTGTGATCCCTACACTAAGTCATATACCACTTGAATGTTGAATTAAGGGGAAAAACCCTCCCATGTAATAAAAATCTATTTTCAAGGATAAATAAGCAATAAATTTTGGGCTCTTATCCATGATGTCCTTCGTCAAGGAATAATACTTCCTGCCGCAACAACATGGAAACGATAATTTGGATAACTATATTTCCCACTGAATTCTAGAAGACGTGCACAGATAATGAAATTACATTTATGTCCAGAAGCAAAACAAGGGGCATTCTCAGCATTTGCTCAATGGATCAGGGAAACTGGACGAAAAACCTGATCGAGATGGGGGTCATTGACCCGGAGGCTTCAGTACAATACTTGTTACAGGTTGTTTATACACATTTATACAGTCCAAATGATAAATAATGCATTAAGTATCACTGTTAAAATTAATGTTACTTTCCTTGTGATGTTTAAATCCCAAGTAAAATGGTTTCTGCTGCGTAACTTTTTCTATGCAATTAGAGACTGTACTGATCATCAAAAGGAAAGTAACATTAAGAGTTATATTTAATGTATTATTTACCATTTGGACTGTATAATTTCTAAACAACCTGTAACAAAACCTGCAGTTTCTGTGTCAAAGACCCCCCCCCCCATCTCGATCAAGTTTTCCGTCGTTTCCCTGATCCTTAAAGCAAATGTTGAGATGGACCCTTGTTTTGCTTCTGGACATAAATGTAACTTCATTATCTGTGCACGTCTTCTAGAATTCAGTAGAAAATATAGTTATTCAAATTATCGTTCATGTTGTCGCGGCAGGAAGTATTATTCCTTGAATGACATTGTGAGGGATAAAAACCCAAATTTATTGTTGATTTGCCCTTAAAATAGATTGTATTACATCGGGGCGAAATTTTGTTAACAATCCTTGCAAAAAAACGTTCATTTTCTTTCTGTATTCAAAATTCAAGTAGTATCGTATATTGCTTAGGATATGGATCACAAATTTTTGAAAACTTGCACAGAATTCACTTCTCTCCACAGCATGTCACACACAGTTTTTAACTGATTTTGCGTTAAATTAATAACTAAAAAATAAAGCTCCTCGGCCCCAGGCGATGAACATCACACGTCACTGATTGGAACTCCCGGTCGCCACCGCTCCCAGTATGCAATGCTTTAATTACTCGGAAGGAAAAGGTTCGTCAGTTGCCAACTGTAGGATAATAGTGATGTGAAGCTTGTACGAGTGTGCTAATCCTTTTTGTAGGGCAATTGCAACTATAAAATTATAATATGAATCTATAAGAATGGAACAGTATGTGCTCAAATAAGAGCTAGAAAATGTACTAATTATCTTTTTTGTATACCATCATTATAAACGACCCTTTTCGACACCCCGAATCGTGCATAATCCAGTATTTTATCGCACGCTACATGACGTCATCGCCATTATTAAACGCGACATGACGTCATCACACATTCAGCCAATAGTACCGAGAGAATCGTGGGGAGGTAGAAGATATAAACTACTATTATGCAATTAGTTTATAATGTTAAGCTTTATTGCATGAGTACATGTTTTGAAAACGAGCGACGTTAGGAGCGAGTTTTCAAATTTGTACGAATGCAATAAAGCAACATTATAAACGAGTTGCATACGCTATTTTTTTGTATAACAGCATTATAAATTTACATGAGAATCAAACTTTTTTTTTCCCTAGGGCTTTTATCCAGCCGACAGCCGGTTGGCCTTTACGTCCCGAAGGGACGCATATTCGACCATACACTAGACAAACACTTGCGGGCTCCTCTGATCTGGGGTCAGCAGAACGCGAGGCCCTCCGCGACAACACACACGAAGTCAAGGGACAAACAGCCATGCCCAAGGCGGGACTCGAACCCGCGCCCCTTCGGACCGAAGCGCTGAGTCGGTACTCGCTCTTAGCCACCTCGGCCATCCAGGTCGGCAGAATCAAACATAATTTCGCGAAACAACTTTCTTCTGACGTCTCGGGTGCTTGACATCCAACGCCCTCTGGAAATCAAATTCAAGATGGCAGTTAACATCCGTGCGAGAAATCGGTGGTCGGCTGTTCCGTCTTCTACCTCCCACGATTCTCTCGCTACTATTGGCTGAATGTGTGATGTCATGTCGCGTTTAATAATGGCGATGACGTCATGTAGCGTGCGATAAAATACTGGATTATGCACGATTCGGGGTATCGAAATGGGTCGTTTATAATGATGGTATACAAAAAAAAAACAAAAAAAACACAGTTTAAAGCGTCGCTACCGCCGCATTCAGCTAGTCATTGGACAAAGGATCATTGACAGTTTTTTTGTAACGAGGCATCTGAGGGTATCCCCAAGATGGAATTAGACACGGCTTTTCGCGTCTTTCTAGGTCGTGACGCTACAGTCACTCGATCTGCAGCACTGCTTGATACGGTCGCAATCATGCTATATCTTGCGGCAGGGCCGAGAAAGACGCAAAAGTCGTGCCGTAATCGATCTCGGAGATACTACCCTCAGATGCCACGTTAGAAAAACCTAAGTATAATTTCAGTTATTCGCACAAACGAAGAGACTGAGACAAGAATATTCTTTCTTACGTACCTTGTTTAAAGATGTACTAGCAAGAAATTCTAAAAGAATGGCAAAATAAAAGTCAAGGAATGGGAATATACATCGATGAAGATTGCCTTCTTCAGACCACTACTTGGCGGTAGCAAATTTAAATTTTTTGTAATTCTTGGAAGGTCCTTTGGTTTTTTTTGGCAGACATTTAAATGTTATCAATTTTTATTATAATTTTTGTACATCTAAAACAATCTCTGAAAAATGTAAAAAAATGTAAATGTCTGCCTAAAAGACCAAAGGACCTTCCAAGAATTACAAAAATATAAAAAAAGGTAGTCCTATAAATAATATTATTAAAATTTAACCTTTGTAAACAAAATTTAAAATGTTGCAGATATTGAAGTCTCAGAAATGTCAACATGGATCAAAAGAAAATGCTTATAAAACCTACTTGTTTCAGAAGAAAGCATTTAGCATCTGGAATAGAAATGGAACGATATAAAAACTTGCATAGAAAAAGCAGCAATAGAAGCCAAAGGCAAAATGACAAATAACATAGAAAAGGTTTGAGAGTTTGGAATTAAAGAAACACAGAAAGGTTTGAGAAAAGGAATTAAAACAGCCATAAAAATAAACAAGAAGCATAACCCCAGTGGCTGGAGCAAAAAAAGAAGAAATAAGAAAAATTACGAGAAAAGAAATGCAGCAAATAAACTTGTAAGAGAGGCACATAAAATCTCTTGGGATAAGTTCAATTGTCAAAGAGCAGCAGTTTCTGTAATTTGAAAACAAATGATGCAAGAACTGATGTAACAGAAGACACTGATTGGATACACAAAAAGTTATGGTAACAAGAATATATCTCGCAAACAAATTGGGTTGGCTCAAGTCTTGCAAACACAGATCTAATTACCCTGGAAGAATTACAACACAAGAAGAAGAAAAAGGAGAAGAAAAGAAAAACATAAGAAAAAGAAGACAGTATCCAGCTTATGTAAAATGAATGCTGGGTTAGTGAAATATGGTGGTTGGAATGGTGCTATAATAGAGGCTGCCACATATAATAAATAGCTGTTGGCAAAACCTCTAAAAAAAATCTCAGAAACCTGGAAAGTAGCAGAAGTCCCTTTTCAAAAGGGGAGATAAGAAAAAAATATAGGAATAATGTAAAAACAATATAGAATAAGTTTACTGTACTCCATATAAAGAGTGTATGCAAGAATAAAAGAAATTTGCAAAGTTATATAGGGGAAAGAACAAAATGGGTTTTGGAAAGGCAAATCAACCTCTGATGTTGTGCTCTCCTTCCAGTAAATATTAAAGAAAAAGAGAGAATTTCATTGGCTTACATCTTGCTTTTGTAGATAGAGAAAAAACTTTTTGACAATGTTAATTGGACAAAATTGTGGGGACTTAATGTCAAAACAAAGCTACCCAGCACAAAATTGTGAATGTCAGGTTTTTCATTCACATTCAAGAATTACAATAACAATAATAATAACCCACTCAACACTTCAGAATACAAGTTCAGAAAGATCCCAAGGTCCAATCTGATAAATCCCGCAGACATAACATGTGGACGGAAAATGTAG
Source organism: Teleogryllus occipitalis (assembly GCA_011170035.1). Lineage (NCBI taxonomy): Eukaryota > Metazoa > Arthropoda > Insecta > Orthoptera > Gryllidae > Teleogryllus > Teleogryllus occipitalis. The sequence continues at coordinate 67,304 of BLKR01003857.1, forward strand.
ATCAGATCATTTCAGGATGTGCAACCCTCGCACAGGCAGATTACATAATGTGCCATAACCAAATCGCTTCCATTATACATCAATAAATTTTAACCAATCATAAATTGAGTGATCATGCCCCTTACTACACATACAAACCTGAACTGTGTTGGAAAATAAAAAGGTCATAATTTATTTCGATTGCACAATTTTGACGAACAAGACTCTAGAACATAACATGCCAGATATTGTGATAACTCTCAAGATACCAAAACTACTTTTCTCAATGACGTTGCAGTCCCTTCCTAGAGGAACATGCAAAAAGCATTCTCAGCAAAAATAAGGAAGTAAAGCAATCTGGTGTATCAAATCAAAGATCAATGGAAACAGGACCAAGTATCCATTCTCCCAATTAATATCTCCAGTAAAGGCCTTATAGAGAAACACTTCGAAGAAAACCTTCAAAAACTTGATACTCCTCCAAAGGCTTTTAAAATTAGTGCAGAAGTCTGTCATCTTAAATACTTGCCGCATTGTCTGAAACTTTAAATTCAGGTTCTCAAATAAATAGCAAACAACACATTTGGCCCGTTGCTATTTGAGAACCAGGTCTTCGTATGAACCAGCAATGTGTTAACACAAATAATAATAATAATAATAATAATAATAATAATAATAATAATATATACCGGACAAAGCAAAATAAAATAATTTTTATCAATAAAGTCATCAGATATCAAAATTGTATCAATAAAGAAGTTTGACAAGAATGCCCCATTTCTCTTAACACTTTTGAATAATTATTTAAATGACATCCAATATTCAATCAATAAATGACATTCAATCCAATATCGAAAGCTTATTATTAAGAAAAATGTATTATACAAAATGACCATTTAAATGTTTTATTATATGTAGACAATGCCACTATAATACAAGACGACGATGACAAGAAATAGTCTCCATATATTTACAATAGGAATAAGTCATACATTACTGGGAGACAAGACTACTCGGACTGAAGTAATTGGCATGTAGTTATCTGCAAAAGAATATACACATACTCTCATTCTATGCGAGAACGCTCGCATGTTAAACCCCCACCGACTTCCCTATTTTTGCATTTCCATATTAACCCTTTTCTGCCTGAATTATTTTGTTAAAAAAATTTAACATACACCATACACCATTTTATGATTGAAAAAAAATATTTTTTTCTCTTCAAAATTTTGAAATGCACAAAGTGATACCTTTTAAGATGAGATTGAAAACAGCATGAAGATTTAATTACATTCCTGCAATTTTTTGAGGTGAAAGTTTGAACTAAATACAGCATTGTACAGCGTGTCCATAAAGGCACACTAGGCAGATGAGGATTAAGCTTGAAATATGTCATTTTCTTCAAGATCCTGTTATCCTCTGTCACTTGTTCTATACTTTCCTTATAATTGATAACAATACAATACACCCTTGTCAATACAAACTATTCTTATTTAACGTTATTACCAAGCAGGGAGGTACACCCGTGTAATTCAATCGTGTCAAATATCAAAAAATTAGTTTAATTTCACATGCAGTTGCAGATTCTACAGGCTCTGAACAGCTGGAGTAGAAACGAGAAGTGTCAAACCAGCAAAAATGTAAAGAATGTTCAAGATTGCATCCTGTAGAATACGGTGTGAGAACGTTTCTTTAAGGTCTCTGGCCTCAAATTTTAGTTTTTAAGGTCCTAAAACATTTTGTTTAGGAGTTCTTTCATGATAGATTCTAAAATCCAACGCAGTGCAGCAGGTTGCATTTGACATGAATATTTAAATGCATTTTTTCAACAAACCCTTCATATTTTTAAAGTGCAATTTGTCACATCTCTGTGAAATTCTCTTCTTTAGGGACCTCATTTTTAAAGACTGGTTGCTTGTGAGAGTCACAAAAGCGATGATGAATACTACTGAAATAATATAGGAGGCAATGTTATTTTATTATTTTGAATGTGTAGTCATTAGAAACAAGTTTTCCAGGCAAATGCTTGTTTGTATGTAACATTACAGCTTTCCAATTTTTAAACGTGTTTCATGGTATGCTTATTTAACAGGTATATACTTTTTCTGTGCATGTTTGCATGTTTCCATGGTTTTGTTCATTTGTTTGTAGTTGTTTTTCAAGATATTATGCATAATGCACATTTATTCCTTTTCCCATAAAATGGTGCATATACAGACTTATCCAGCATGTTAAGTCCTTTTTATTAGGGTTATTGCATAAATTATGTTAATGTTAAAACTAATGCATAATAAGGATAAATAGCATACACAAAAGAATGCCAATGTTGTGTCTTTCATTCTTAACCTGATCACCTTTTAATTCTCAGTAGTTTGGAAGCAAAACAGCAATGAACTGGCTTTTCCTACAGAGAAATACACACATTCAAAATATTTCCATTGGGTCCAGCCAGTAGTCGACCAGTCACATAGCAGAGGTACATGCAGGCCAGCCAATCACACACAGATACATGGGTAATCTGGGTCCAAATTACTGCACAGTGTTTGCAAAGTGCTCAGACATTCCTTTGTGCAATGGCTCTGTCTGAAATTTCCTCAAACGATGTTACAGAGAAGACATCCCAAGCAGTTGTGTTAATATTGTTCAGGCATTATAAGTGTGAACTGGTGGAATCGTAAATTTTGCCTTTTAGGCATGCTCCTCTTATGTCTTGTGAAGGAAAGGTACTTTCATGACTCAAAATAAAACAATCCAGACAAAATATAATGTAACTAAAGAAATTTTTCAAAAATTATCAGTTGTCCACAGATACAAAAGGCACTGAAAGAGAAAACAAATGAGTAATGAAATTTGATAGTGCATATTCAATTTGTTTTATCTCTGCATTGTGCATATTTGGCTATTTGATAGTGCATGATTGTATGCATATTTTAGAAAGTCATGGTGCCTGAAAATCCAATTTTTACTGATAACATATCCACTTAACATCTTAATACAAAAGACAGAAACTATTGCTAACATCTGGGTTTATCAATAAGCCTATAAATCATTTATCAATAAGCCTTAGTAGATTCATCAATTAACTTCTAACTCATAGCATTAACATTCGGACATGGAGAAAATTGAAAAATGTTCACTTGTCAATGAATCTTTTGAATGAATTTTTTATATTGCAGCCATGCTGACAATGATAAATGTAAGGGAGATTTCTGCAAAGGTCAAGGATTCAGAAAAGAACAAAAAACACAATTCTTTGCATATTTTGCACATATCAATATAATGACATGCACAGAATCACTATATTGAAAAAAAACAACAAATAGCAATTTCCATTTTTTGCATTATGTTTTTCTTTATCTTTACATCATCCTATGAAATAAATAACCACTGTTACTTCTGAGCTGCTGTACTCAACATTTCCTAACAATTCAGATAATGATCTTGAAAGAAATGAACAAAAGTTCAGCATATGGAATACTAGAGGTCAGTAGTATCCGGCAGGTTCAGCAATACCAATGAAAAAACTTGGCAGTTTACTGATACTGCCATTCCTACTGCGACTGCTAAAAAACCCTCCACACAGAATATGAACTCAGCAAGAGATGTCACAAACACATTAATGCTATAATTCATAATTTAATAACTTCAAAAGCTCCACTTAGCTCAAGATCTTTCTCATAATTTATTTACACATTTGTTTACTACCAAATTTACCAAAAACAAATCCATTCAACACTGATTCAGAATAAAAAAATTTACAGGATTTGTAAATGGCATGTCTAACAAAAACAAACTTTTTAAAAGTAATACATCATGATTAAAGTGGAGTTCAATAGAAATACCTGACAATCACTCTATGCTGGCTCTTTTGTCTGTGAAAGATTTAAACAAGCAGATGCAGAACTAGATGGTCGAGCCACTCAAACTCAAGCAGGTACAAAAATTAAAAACAAATTACAAGAAGCTACAGCTGAATAAGATGTTAAAAGATCTTTCAACTCAACATCTGAGAAGAACTTCCATGGAAAAGTGAATTACCCAAAATGTCATGACCTAAATTTTGTCATACGATGTGTGAAGAATGGAATGTACAGTTACGTTTAGAATTCTTCTCTACTATGTAAATAAGGCAGTAACCTCTACACATAATGAAACAGTTTCTTCACTTGCGTAGTCAATACTTGTGGGTCATTTGATATAGTCTCAGAAAGGAGACTTTAAGATCCTTTTTTTGTTTTAAGAAAAAAGAAAAGAAATAGATTTAATTGAAACTTCCACTTGAAAATGAGCACCATTTGGAGGATGTCAAATCAAAGCGCATCAGACATTCATGATACTTGCTAGCCATGCACCAACCCTCGCAAATAAAGTTGCTAAATGCACTTCAAAACCCTGGAATTCCCAGTTCGGTACAGACTCCTCTGTAACGGTAATGCTGATCAACAAGCAGCCTTACTGAAGTTTGAGTGGCTCCAATATTCCAACACTCATGATGGGGAGGAGAGGAGCGCTAGAGTGTTGCAGTGGGAAAACTGGAGACAAAGTCTACTGGGGAGAGCTGGTGGCCCCTGTGGCCACAGGAGCAGATCCTCCACTGCCTTGCGCTGCCGCGTCTGCTGCTGCCTGATCCTTCTGGTGTTTCTCCACCTGGTGCCAGACATAAGCATTTGCAACAAAAACTGTTAATGAACTACTTTATTGATTCACAGACTTCATTTATTTTTATTTTTGTTTATGTAGTAAAATAACAGGCAGATTTATTAATTGATATCAACAGGCAATACATCCTATTTACAATACAAACTATCATATAGAGTTTAAGGAAACATATGTAATTCGGACACATTTCTGAACTTATCTATGATAACTGAAATCGTCTACACATGAATTGTTTCAATCATATTCAATGCGTTTGGCTTCAGATTTTTTGACAGATAGTAGTTTAAAAAACTTTTTGAAATATCTCAGAATCACATAATTTTAAACTTAAAATATTTATTTTTCATTACTCGAAATTTGTTCCGCAACGTTTCGAGGGCATGCATTTTTCCCCATCTTCAGACTACAATGAATACAAGACAAAATTGAGGTTTTTAAAGAATGTAAATAAGTTATTGATGTTAATATATGTTACAATTATACTGAAACACTGGCACTCGATATTAAATTGTATGTGAAGACTCACCATTTAGAAAAATCGAAAGAATTTTACATTAAACTAAATATAGAAATACAGTAACCCCTCATTAACACTAACTCCAAGGGAACAAAATTATTGGAGTTTGTGTTATAAAAATTTGAGTTACCCGAAAACTATAAATGTCCATATTACCATAATCCCTTGCCAGGACTGAAGTTTTGCTTGTGTTATGGCAAAATTGGTGTGAAGCGAGTTCATGCTAATGAGGGTTTACTGTATATACATCAGTCAGTGCAAAAGCATGTCCAGCATGGCAGTCACAATCAGAGGGTTCACATGAACAGAATGGAATTAACAATGGGCTGAGACAGCTGGGTAGTAGGAGACTGTCAAAAAATCTGTGGACGAACTCATTGAATATGATTGGATGTAATAGTGACAGGCAATTTCCTGTTTTAGGGGTATAAAATGAATTGTTTGCAAATGAACTGTGTATTCTCCAGAGAGTAAGACACAAAAGATGACTTATCTAATATTTGTTGGTATAAAATGTATTGTGTTATTACATGTAGATTATGATATATTCCATAATAAATTTGTGTGTAAATCAATTGATTCTACTCCACCTTTGATCAATTTGAAAAGCAATATCAAATTGTTGACAATTTCAATGAGATTCTAAAGAGCTTAATCAACAAGATTCACAATTTAGGAATATTCTGGAGATATTCCTGGTACAGGCATCTTTTGAACAAGCAATATAAGAACTTCTGCTGGATCTTTGATTCACATAGGGTAGGTCTTCATGATTTACATGGTGATTAGAGTGAGAAATCATATATTAAATTAGATATAAGCAAAGGTAATAATAATATTCTAAGAGTCTGAGTTCTTGAATTGAGTGATCATTTTCATCACTAATACCAAACTCTGATTTGCTAAAGAAATTATTTAATCTTTATAATAATTCAAATGTAATCACAAGTCAAAAATAACAACTTCAATAGAATTGTCAGATTAAAGAATCTGATATGAAATTACTTATTGATATATCATGTGAAGTAGACACAGATCAAGTAAAGATAGGAAAATCTGGTAAAACAATTGAGGAAGATAAACCCATCAAGAGTATAATGCTAGCAAAGAGAATGTGAAAGGAGAGAGGGAGAGAGAGATACAACATAAGAGGGAGAGGGTGAGAGCAGGGAAGAAGAGAATGAGAGGGGGGAAGAGAGGGAGGGAGAATGAGGTAAGAGAGGGTGGGAGAGCAGGCACAAGAGCATGAGAAAGTGGGCATAACAGCATGGGAGAGTAAGGAAGGAAGGATGAGAGAGTGTGGGAAAGCAAAGAAGAGAAGATGGGAAAGCTTAAGAGTGGGAGAGCAGAAAGACAGGGATGGAAAGAGGGTGGGAGAGCAGAGAAGAGAGGAATGGAGAGCAGGGAAGAGAGGAATGGACAGCGAGGAACAGAGGAATGGAGAGTGAGTAACAAGAAAAGAGAATGAGGAAGGGAGAAATGGAGAACTGAGAAGAGAGGGATGGAGAGTGGGAAATAGTGGGGAAAGGAGGTTCAGACAGAGGGGAATAGAGGGTGGGAGAGGGAAAGAGAAGATGAGAGGGATGGAGGATGGAGAGTGGAGAAGAGAAGGTGGAGAGCAGGGAGGAGGTTGGACGAGGAGGATAAAGAAAAAGAAAATTAAAAATATTTTCGTAAGATTTTGTTAGTTCTACTATAAGCTCTACGCAAACAATGTACGGCAAACAAATGAAAATGCATACAATATAAGAAAAGCAGAAATTTGTGATCACACACTGCAGGTTACGTAATATTTTTAAATCACCAGGAGAAAAAATACTTCGATGAACGTTTGGAATCAACCTGTAAATAATTTATAACAAATTTTATCCCTAAACACATCTGTGATATTGCCTGAGCTCTTATTCTCTTAAATTCATTTACGACCCCTAGATGCCCGCCTTTCAACTATTCTCCCATTTCAGACGGGAGGACAACTAACTGGATGCAGTATCTATTTGTTTGCCAGAAAGGTTATTTGAACAGTTAAAATAAGCGACAACTATCAATGATCATTAAATCAAAACATGACTTGTTGCTCCTGCAGTTGGAAGTTTCAAATCAACATTTCCCTGAAATGTAAAAACATTCCTTCCTTCCCCAAAGTATTAGAATTGATTTTTATGTAAATTATCAAATGAAGGTAAAACATTTAAGACTTGCCTTCTATACTGCCAGTTTTTACACTAAAATGTTTAATAAAATACCCTAATATCTCATTTCCTCTCCCAAAAATCTTTGTTCGGGCTTTAATAAAATTTATTATCAACATAATCTGATAGTATAGAATAACTTTAGATTACTGGAATAGCAAGTAACACACAATTGTTTCCAGAAAAAATTTCTCTGAAAATAAAATGTTGCAACCTTGAATCAAGTACTTCAACCTTCAATACATACTCTCTGGATGGTGTTAATCATAATAAAATAAAATCTACAAGTAGAATGAAACTAGAATATGAAAAAGTTCTTATTTGTATTTTTTTTATTTTCATCGTCACACTATATAAATCAAACAATCCAAACTTAATTGTTTAAAAAGTTATAAAATAACTTATTTACAAAAAAAGAATTAAACTCATATGACAAAAAATGCCAACAAAATTTCATGCAAGCAATCTTCAATCCCTTATGCAAACTATAGAGTTTGCATTATCTGTGAAAAGCAAACTTCTGAAAGGTGGCAGTCATAATGGAAAAGTTTATAATAAAAAACGTGCAATTTCTTTAGAAATAGTACAATGACAACTTCACTTGAAAACTGATTTAAGAAACTAAAACATACAACACCATCATTTTAATTATTTCTATTTATAGTAAATTCTTTCTTAATGCACACAATAGAAGTACTAGCTGAATTTTTCTTTAGATTGGACACTCCTTTAGCAGGTACAGTCAGAAGAGTGAAGATAGTGGGGACATTTCTAAATGAATCTTTGACATTAAAAGTCTTAGATAATTCTGCGTTAGCCAGACACTCTGCAAATCGCAATGGTTTACGGCAGTCTCATGATCACCTTGGAACTGTTCCACTGAAGCGTGTCAATTTCCTCATAATATTTTGGCAAAAGAATGCATTTGAATATAGCAGTATTCAGAAACAAGGTTATTTTGGTTTACCTCAACTTACTTCCATGGCCAAAAACGCACACAAAAACACCACACACACAATGCATCTTTAAGAAGAGTGGTCAAACTGAGGAAAAGTTTGATCAAAATATTGCCTGAACAGAATAACTACAAGAAAATATCATTACTAAAACTTATATTAAAATTACAGTAACTTACCACTTTCCGAATGTGCATAAAGGCCTTACTTTCTGTATTACCCTTGATATTATCCAATTTATAAGGGGGGGTAATGGTGACTTGATCAAATACAACAATATTATGTCCCTGCCACGCCACCTCACTAATGCTGGAAGATGAAAATTTCTATGAAACATCTCACTGATGCAAACAATTAATACGAATTTAACAACCATAATGCATTCTTACGTTCGTGATATGGCAAGGAATAAACGCTGCCCTTCAGGAGAAACGCCAGCAGCCAGAGAAGTGACCAACCTACGCTTCTCTTCAACTTGATTACGAACTCTTGTGTTTAGCTGAAAATTATTAATAAAATATGAACTCCTAACAAAATGAGTAATGCACACACAATTATCACACAAAAATAATGTGAAAGCAAAACATTCACCACAAGTGTAAAAACATTGAAACCTACTCTTTGCAGATTCAAAGACTGTGGAGCTTCAGGAACAGAATTTACTTCTTTCTTTACTGCAACATCACTAACAAGCGCCAAATTGACAATGTGGACATCATTTAAAGTTGGACGTCCATTAGATGCAGGGCATTCTAAGAACGGCTAAGGAATATTTTGCTACAAAATGTGTCAAGCAATTTAAAAACATGCAAACACAGTGTACGGCATGCAAGAGGCCGAGCAAATCAATAATTATTTTCACTTCTCTCAAAATTATAATTACTAAGAGAGCATCATGAAAACTGAGGTCTTCAACTTCACATCAGGACACCAATTACAAAATTATTAATGGTCCTAATAACCCTTGCAGTAATAACTTTTACAAAACTGTTGGATATATTTTCCGTAAATTTCTGAAAGTAAAAGTACATTTTAAGCCTCCTTTCATCTTTACACCACTTTACTGCTAGTGATTGGCATGCTTTTCCGACACATACGAATTTAGTTTCCAAAGGATACTGAGTATAAGCATTTTTGTTTGGGGATCAAATGCAAGCACTTCCCCTTCAATTTCCTTATTATAACATGTTTTGCACACAACAATACTTCCGATACTAAAACACTCATTCACACCTGCCATATTCTGTCTCATTTTGTCTTTTGTTTCTCACTGTTGCGCTCCCAAGCGACCAACACTCGAATGATCAGAGGGATCGGCGTTATCTGTACGCGAAGTACTCGAGAACTACAACAGCAAATCTTGCAATGATTAAATCAACTGGAAAAATCTGTTTTCATCTATGTCTCAAGACAAACTAAAGTACATTTAGCCTAAAGTATATTATGTAATGCGTCCAATGATTATGTTGTCAACGGAGCGTTTTATTCTGTGAATGAATATTAAAAGGGTTTTAAAACTATTACGAGAAACTGAAAATAGAAAGGAACAATAACATGCGGATTAAAATTTATTCTCAAAATTTGTAATGAAGTTAATCGACTAATCAGCAATCACTCAGCTCTAATTCATTTATCATTCCCAGATAGCAGCACTTGCTCAGAATGCGAACCTGAAGCAACTTCTCTGTCATTCGCTGTTATCTCCGAGAATTGTCCACGAATCGAAGCCTTTCGTGTATTGACGTCATCGAGCCATTCTCAAAATTTTAATGTACGTGGATAAGAAGCTTTTATTTTCATAATCGTCCATAATAAAAAAATGACCTGTTGACTCATCTTAAAAATTCAAGTGGTAGTAACCATATCCTTTGCCGTTAACGGGTCATTTTGGTTTGCATAGTGAAAAGCTGTTCTATCTTAGTAGTGCATAAACAGCTGTCATTTAGAAGATAATACTTCAGTACAGCTGTGTGCCTCGTGACTTAATACTTGTCAACGCAGCTATTCTTCTATTCTTTTGGGTCATTTCCTATACGACATCGGTCGAGAGCAAGTCGAAACAATGAGCAAGGTTAGTTGTTCTTTAATTTTTTTTTATCTAACCATACGAAACCACTCACTAAAACTTGAAACCTCTTTCATTTTAGGTTCACGAATTTAAAGTAGAAATGACTTGTGGCGGATGTTCTTCAGCCGTGGAGAGAGTTCTTGGCAAGCTCACTGGTAACCTAGCAAATGAGTCAATTTGATACAATACATATTGAAAACAAACTTGACTTGCACAATTTTTGCAGATGGGGTGGAGAAAGTAGAAATATCATTAGAAGAACAGAAGGTAAAAGTAACCTCATCATTGCCTGCTGAAGATCTTCTGGCAGTTATCAAGAAGACTGGAAAATCCACTGAATATCTTGGGGTGCAGCAATAAACAGCATTCTGTCACTATTAATTTTGTCAATCATGGACTTTGTATGTAAATTGCTTTAATTTTTATCCTTTACAAAGATTTTTACTTATTTTAATCATGAAGGACAATATTTCCTTTTGGCTTTACTGTATCCATATAATTGCTCAGATCTAGTCATATTTGCAGATCTGTTATCTCAAAGTTATTCAGATAATGTACTTGTCATGTGAATAAGCCTCTGATTAAGATGATTATCTTTACTGCAATTGATCTCTATATTTGATTGTACTCAAAGCTGCAATGCATAATTAAACCATATTTTCTCTAATTGTTTTATCTTTGTTCAGACTTTCATTTCACCATGTCTCTGCATGCATTAGTCATGATCATGTTATCAGATTAAAGGTCAATTACAGTTCCTGCCTAGATGAACCAAGTAAATTTTCACAATAAATGACACAACACACTTTGAAAAAATATATTTTTCTCATTCATTTACATCACTAATTTAAACCTATTTACAAGTTACACTATATACAGAAAGCAATGTACATTGTTTAATCCACAAACCTGGTCTGGAAGTATGCCACATTTTCTCAAAGCAGTTAAACAAAAGCAATATCACTCAATAAGGTTGAAAAACATTGTTTTACAATATTTTATATTATAAACAGATCTGGTTGTATAAATAGTAGGAATGTAAAACTGCAAAGTAACTGTATTTGATAAACATTAGTTAAGAAAGCGAATTGACATCTTCTGTTCTACATCTGTGCGTTCCAGAGCTTTACAAAATTCTTCGAAGGAAATCATTTGATCCCCGTTTTGATCAGCCTCCAAAATTGTCCTCTCTGCAATGCTAGTCAGTTGCTCCTCACTAATGTTGGCGCCAACCATCATATGCAAAATAGCCAGCAACTCATCACGAGATATTTTTTCATCATTATCTAGATCGTACATTTTGAATGCGAACTTCAACTTTTGTTCCCTGGAGTTTAGCTTATTGTCCCGTCCCTTCTTAATAGGACGGAAATGAGCCAATACTTGCATGAACTGCAAAAAATTGACACGATCGCCACATCCCTCCTCGAAGAAGGCGTGCACAATTCGGTCTCCGAGAGGATTAATAGCCAATTCAGGAATCCTAAGGAAATCTTCACGGCTCAAGGTTCCACAATCACCACGATCCAAGCTTGTGAAACGACTGTACAATCGTTCGATTTGATTTGGAGTGAACCCAGTTTCTTCTTGAATTTGGGCGATCTCTTCTTCTCGCAGCAATAATGATGACCTGTTACCCATTGGTAAATGTTTCTTGCACCACAATCTGGAGCAAAATTAAGGTAATCAACTACAAAACACGATACACGAGCGTTGTGTTGTGACTACTCGCACAGCCAATAGTCGAACTAATAATGATGACGGGCGAAGGGCAGAAATACGCAACGCGTTTTTATCACCCAAGAGTCAATGTCATCCATACCAACTCACCAGTAACCTAGATTTTCAACCTTGTTCCGCTGAACTGTCTGTTGCCTTTCAAACAAAAGTATAGAACTAGTTTTTGAATTGTGCGAAGAAATAATTTAGCTAGCAGAATATCATTATTCAAAATTTAAACTATTTGTAATATCAATATTGACTGAAGTTGTCGATTTATACCATTGGTACCATCAAGAAAACAGCGCGATGTATGAATTTCACGTTTAAAATGACACGATCATATGACGATACCACGGCTGTAACATTCCCACAATTTTAAAATTTGCCTGGTATTTATAAATGCATTTTTAATGAAAATGGGATATTTAAATTATTGTGTTGATACACAAATTCATTGCATTATTTTATCATTGTACTGCAATACCTTGAGAATAAATATTAAATAAATTTACATTTTAATGTTCATTTATGACATCATTCTCACATTAATGCCATTTAAATATTTTATACACATTTCTGACAATTAAAAACTAAAGTCGATTGACAGTTATTCTAATAGGAAGTACACATTTCCCTTACATTAATTTCTTATGTTGCATTAAGAATTCTCTAAAAAAAGCTGGCAATTGAAGACAAATACTATTTTATATTGTTATCAGCACACATTTTCTTGCATTTTTATTTTGATAGATGTGAGAGGAATGAAAGGTTGATTTTGATGACTGAAGTATTATATCAAATCTGAAGCTCAGTTTTAGAAGCAAAATGGTTTCTATTACATGGGAGCGAACATTGATGGTTCAGATTTTGTCAAGAATGCTTGCTGTTATCATTTATTCTTAATTTAAATACTGTTAGTAAAGGAGTGGGTGGGGATCGATAGTCTGGGGCGCAAGGAAACTTGCACATAACATACTAATCATTACTAACTCAAGATGCCATAATTTGAAGTTAGCATAAACCTTTGAATTTTTTTCTTGCAATTTCTCATTAAAAGAATTTCATCTCAAAACAATATTGTGTTTTCTGGAAACATGATCATATCAAATAAAACTATGAACACATTTATGACCGCAACTGCACTTTTAGTGAACCTATTGAATTGAAATAATTGAAAATATTCAAGTAATATGTTATTTTAAGAATTCAATTAAAGAAAGAAATAACAAGAACAATTTCTATGGTGCATCACTTATGGAAGAGTACAAGAAGTGATGTTACAAGAAAAAGATTACTCACAGAAAACGTGAATTTGCTATTTCAAAATATTTGCTTTGGTGCCTTTGCCAGAGTCAGATGTGGTGAGAGATGGACACTTACGCTGCAACAACTCCATGTGGAGTTGAGTTGGAATCCAGATATAATGCTTTTGAGAGTTTGTAAATATCCATAATTCTTTGGTAAGCCCTGAGGATGGAATAAGAACATTCCAAAACAAACTAACGGTTTCATTTTTCTACTCGCTGTGACCAAATCCAGTTAACTACATTTCCGAATTCATTCAGTTCAACAGTTCAATTTCGCTCACGATATTGCATCTTTTGCATTCATACATTACAATGAAGATTGCCTGCATTCCATTCATAGATTTTTGTTGTTGTTTGCAATTGCATGGTATTTAAAATGAGCTCACATAAAAATATGTTAGTTTTTTTCATTTATGTGTTCTATAGATAACTGAGATGGATAGTTTGAGAATGGATTCTTTATACAATATGAGCAGATATTTATTGTTTCAGTTGCTTTGATCTCAGAGTTTTGCTTTTAGATAAAACATACTAATTTTCAATAATTTAGAAATTGGATGATGTATCAGAAGAGCATAGGAAAATAAATGCAGACCGAAGTTGCTCTTTTGTTGTGTCAACAGCTTAGTTCCAAAATACAGACCAGGAATGCATTGATTATTTTGTGCCTTTCCATGCCATTTAAGGAGAAATAAACAGTACCTTTTTTTCAATCATACTGAAGTTTAGATGAAACTTTTGCCTCATGATTTCTTGCCTATGGACAATTTAAATCATTTCACTGTATGAGTAATGGGAAGTGTTTAGTTTTGCCTTATAGCACAGTTAACAAATAATATTGAATACAACATATTTTTAAAAAAACATATCTGCTCATATCTCTAGATACCTGTAATTAAATTTTGTCATCAAAATGTTAAAATATCTCAATGAAAAGAAGCTGGGCACTAATAGATCTATAAGAAGAGTGGAAATTTTGTATTAATGAACTCTGTTTTACTCTAGCATGTAAAAATCCTCCAGACCAACATTAGTGATTTAGATTATTAAGCTGATGTATAATTGTTCATGATTCAAATAGTATTTACAAACAGTTTTGATGAACTCATGTTCTTGAGAAAAGCATGTCCCAGAAAATTATGTAACAAGAAATTGTTTATTAAGCAATATAATGTTTTACTAATTGCTTTGATTATAAGTTTAAAATTTCACATTTAAACTAACCCTTTTCTAATATTCCACTTAAGTTGCTCAAACAATGATCAGTAGGGGGTGGATTTTAATGAAATGTCATTGTTTTTCTTTTCACTTCAGAACAATGCCTTTTAGTATAGGCATTCACTTTACATTATAACAAAAGGAAACAACCACTTTTTATACGACTTTTTTGCACTTTTTGTCGATTTTGACTAATAACTCATTTTTTACCTTTTTCCATCATTTTTATAGCATTTTTCACCGATTTCATTGATTATAATATCATTTTAATGGTACTTACTTCAAATAATATTTACAAGATGCAACAAATAATATTCTTCATAGAATGCCTGAGTAGCCTATTCGATTTCTTTGCTAAGAAATTGTGTCAGCCATTGTATGTAATCTAAGCTTCCTAAGACACTTATCAGTGCCATTGTCGGTTTGGACGATTTTGCAATAACTAAAGACAGAATAACTAGTAAAGAACAGTCCAAACCAAAATTTGCAAGCTAGTTCATTTCAATGAAAGGAAGAAGCTTCAATTAACATATCCAACATGGAGTTGTTCATCTGAAATGGTTTTGGTCAAATTTTTTAACATCATTTTTCTTTTCATTTACAGCATTTTAAAAACATTTTAAGAGCATTTTACTGATCTTTTTGGTGATGTTTTAGGTCATCAAAATCCATCCCATAGTTATCAGATAGAATTTATTAAAAGATTATGTCACTTTCTTTGACTAGTGATGGCAAATTTAAAATTCTTCCATTCTATATGATCCTGTACTGTAAAAAAATGTAGTTTCATACTCAACACATTGTGCTAAGCTATAATTACACTGTTACCTGTAGTTTGCATCTACATCTGATCAAGCATAATCAATGAAAATTTGAAAAGGAATATCATAAAACATCACATGGATTGGGTTCAAACTTCCTCAACTTTAATGATTCAATTTACATAGTTTCATACATACTCTCTTTATCAGTTCTTACAACTGCTAGCACAACAGCCACTCTGTCCTAAGAACAGTACCTTCCCTTTGTCCACAAGTCAACTTGTTCTTTGGTAGCTATAAGACAGTTTTTATCTGACCCCATACACACTAATAAATGCACTTCATTATAAAATTCAAAAGAAATTCCAACAGGCCTCATTTGACGATAATAAATACTGACACATGTATATTATCTCCACAAATTGTATATTAGTTGTACAATGTGAACTCAGTTTGTGATTATTACATGCTAGACATTTCCAACATGTCCTAGTCATTGGAATGGAAAGTTTTCTCATTCAAGCTCTCTGAGGCTCACTCACCATTCTCTTGAACATAAGAAAACAAAATGCACTTGCCTTGACAGTGGTTCAGAAATTATTACTGTGAAAGCAAATGTCATTTTATTTGTAATTCAATTTTTGTGCTAGCACCATACTAAATGCATTTCTTCTCATGTTGATCTTTGAAACAACAGCACTGAAATGATTGTTTTTGCACAATGTAATATAGATTTAAACAGAAATGACAAATCTTCACAGATAAGAAGTTAATAGTGCAGAATCATCACACTGAAATAGGTACGTGCTTATAGGCAATGCAATTCTTGCCAAACTCTTAATATCCTATCGCTCACATTGAAGCTCTGAAATACCTGAAATATTGATATTCAAGGTCTATTCATGCAACAAAAAGGATTCAAAACAAAAATCTGGGCTCTAAGATCAAAAAATCATAAATATTTCCAAAAGATAAGTTGACAACCTTCTTATGAAATGAAAACAACAAACACATGTATCTTGAAAATATTAAAAACTTCTAAGAATACTCTATTTCTCTCCCTCTGATGATATAAGAGTAAACTCGACTGAACACTTTAACACAAAAAATATTCAACATGTTAAGCTCAAAAATTATTACTTTTATAGTAATGAAAACACATCCTAGTGAAATTGTTTCCCTTTATATTTTTAACAATAATTTGCAAGATAGAAATTAATCTCTCCAGCACTGTAATTTTTTAAATTTTTTTTCCTTATAAAGTATTTGTCTTTACTATTTATAAATGCATTCTTTACTTCTCACACCATCACATTAGCATTGATTCAATATTTGGGAAACACAATCGAGAGTTTACAGAATTTCAATTTCAAAATATTGTTCATGCTCTTTACTGCAGTGTATTATACATGAAATTCAGTGAAAGTTTGAAATCTAAAATGCTCACTAATATATCTCAATGAATTTCATTAGCAGCATTTTAAATTCACATTTTCCAAGAGAATCACAAATGATCATATTGTGCTAGTGAATAAATTTCAATTGCATCTTCCTATATTAAATGATTCTTTTTTTTTTCTTTTGTAAATAATTTATACAATTGCTATTCAACAATCTTAACACAAATAATTCCCTTAATTTATTTAATACACTTAATGCTATATAGATAAAATAAACATCTCCTTTGTCTGCAAGTAGAAATAACACAATACATTTGATATCAAAATGAAATTCAAGAATACCTCATCTTTCCTTATTTAAAATTTGCTCTTTCTGTTATTTATAATATTTATTTGCAACTGTTGAGATATTTTAGTCGGTTGAAACTTGCAATAGAAAATTGTACACAACATGATATGCACAACTCAATGTAAAAGCTTATTCAAAGTGATACAATTGATTTTTCTTCTTTTATTAATAGATGTAATTCAGCATATAATTCCATATTAAGGCACAAGATGAACTCCTTTTGTGATTAATATCGTTAAGTTAATTATTACATTATTTAAGGAAAATTAATAATTTGGAAATGCATTTAAATGAAACAAATAGCAAATTACATTATAACTGAACAAAAAATTTCTGATTAAGATATTTTCAGGAAATACAACTAAAGTAGAGTTTCATTTATCTGCATCTGAAAGCTCTTTGGCTTTTACTTCTAATTCAGAAATACAGCATAATAAGGACAAACGAATTGAAAAATATGAAGTATTCAATAATTAGAAAACAAATTGGTATGATCATTCCATGTTAGTATTATTCAATTCCAAAATCTCAAAAATATCCATTAGCTTCTATTACCAATTTGAAAAACTTTCTAATTTTTTTGTCCATGAATCGTAATCAGGATTTTCCACACAGGTCACTAGACTTTGATACACAGGCTTTTGAAAAGTAATCACACAGTTTATTCACTAACTCCAATACTTACCTATAATGATAAATAATATTCTTTGCATTGCTTTCTTTTCACAATTCCATTCCATATTTCATATCAATCCTAAACAAGAATGCATTTGCACTTTTATTTGACTTGTGAATCAATCATTATTATGAAATAAATTTTTTTAATGACATAAAATCATGGAAAATGACCAGAAGGATAAAAAAATAATTTAGATAATACAAATGAACATTACTATCCACAGGAACTTGAACTACAATAATTAGTAACATCATATGTCTTTACTGACAACTCTGGCAATAATACTATGGATTTCTGAACAATGTTCAGTCACACAATATTTTGCACAAACCTTTTTAACCACTTTGGCAATAAGTTTAAATGTTTATCACTCAACGACATCTAAAGACACATTTTACACATCTAAAATAGTTCATATTTTATGTAGTGTTGTACAATCAATTCTGCTAATTAATATAAGATCATTTCAAATAGCTACAGACTTGTAAAATATGTCTTTGAAAATATATTTCCTTCTGAAACAATGATAAAAAAATTTAGCAAGCAGAAAACAAAATTCTTAACATGGGCATTGGAACCAAGATTAGTAGTGCCTCTTGGATGTCCTTTACATTCCTTCCAAAAACCGCAAAAAAAAAAAAAAAAAAAAAATTCTCAATATATTTAAGCTTTTACAAATGAGGCACTCACTTGAACCAGACTTCATTTTTGTCCACAAGATTTCAAATGTAAGATTATTTCTTCCGATAACATTTTAATGCAAAAGGCTGAAAAAAGGTCAAAACATTTTCCCTCATGTTTAGCTATGACATTTTTCTATCATTTATTTTCAAACTGTTTAGTCACAAATTTCCAGTTTTAAATGCTTCTATCATGCCTATGAAATTCAAAATTCAATGTCATGTTAATTTATACTGAACTAGATAAATAAACTGATCAAGGAACTGGAAAGGCATGCTTGATTATAATAAAATAGCCCAAATTGTCTCTTACACAGTAAGCCATTTCTACTTTTTGAATTTCATCCTATGCCCATGCACCATCAAAAAAAAAAGTTTTGTTTTAAGGATAATATAACTACTTATCTTTAAGACAATTTTATAAAATTCATGGTACTATGTTGTACGCATCACATAACCAACGTAAATTTTCATTGCAACACTATTACAAAGAGACTGGACAGTACGGCATATGGACTGTGCAAGCTGACGAGACGGACAGATGGACGAAAATGATACACAACAAAAATCACTATTTTCTGTAAAATACTACATACACTTATGCATATGCATTAAATTTGCATAAATATAAGGGAAAAATATTACGACAAACTTAAATAGGGATATGAAACTTTGTTAAAAGAATTTTAATTTCAATTCATTATGCAGCAAAAACCAGATTTCTCAAATTGCACATGAAAATGAATATGTGAATTTCAATTTGAACTTGAAAACGTCCAGCAGGGTTGTCTATAAATTACATGATGTTATCTACATGTAGAGTATTTTGAACCCCCCTATACAATAAGGTAAAATAAAACATAATGGTAAAACAATTTGCATTATTTTGAATAGTGTAAAAATTTATGTTAATTAAAATCCGAACTTGTTGGTGATTCTGACAGCACCTAACATTAAGGTCAGGGACAATTTTTAAGTAAAGGAAGAACATTCGGCAAGAAAATTTCCAACAAGCCAGGCACTCACCGTTTTGGATGATGCATGAGCAAAAGCTACTTTGCCAATTTAATTGGATTCTAGAATATACAGTCAATTCCGGTTATAGTGAACATCTGGGGACTGACATGTTTGGTTCACAATATCTGATGATGTCAGAATTAAATAGAATTTCTCCACAATAATTATTTATATTAATATAAAGATACAGCAAAATTAAGTAACAGCACAAATTAAAAATTTCTATATCTTTATTTGTCCTTAAAAAATCAATTATTTTCAATTATTTGCTGTATACATTTTTCAAAAGTAATTTCTCTAGATCCTTCTCCAGAGTTCGTGCTCTCTCCAAACTTGATTCTGCATCGTCCTCTGTCTCTAAGTATCATAATGCAATCTATCATGAACCTTTCAATGCCTTTTGCAATGAACATTGTCCCACTCGCTGAAGGCCCTTTTACACACCTAATAACATACAAGATCCTTTCGGTAGCAGGATGATGCTGTTAGTTTTTCCTTGCAGCATGGTGAGTATCACCAGGCTGTGGGGCTGAGGCAGCCACGCACCTCCTTTTACCTACGTAGAACTCAATGCACTCTGTACTGCAGCATATCAAGCAACACCAAGTTTGAAACTGAAGCAAGCAATCGCATGTCACCGCTGCTAGCTGTAGCCCACACAGAACATAGCTTTTGTTTCTGCAATGAAACTGAGTGGCATAAGGTCATCAGAAAGGTCTCCATTCTGGGCTCGCTACCTTCATCTAAGAGGAGATTTCTTTGATTATCCCTCTGACCGACAATATTTGTTTCAGACTGCCTAGTGTTGGAATTTGTGACACTGAGGCAATATATTCTTTTCCAAGAAGGCATTAATTTCCAGGACTTATTTCCTTCTTTCACTACAACTGAATCTTCTTATGCTTATTTGTGATGTAAGTGAAACAAGACCAGTGACTTACAGTCAGTATAACTGAGGGTTCACTACAACCAGGGTCAACTGTATATAGTTCAGTTTTGAATATTTTCTTCATAATTAACAGATTCAATCAATATATTATTGATGAAAAAATACAACCAATTATTGAAACAATTATCAATACTTTTTAATTTGTTAATGTAACATAATTTTTCAATTTCATTTGTTAATTTTATAATATAAGACTGAATGAAGGTAATTGTTTTAGCAAATGTTAAAAAAAATCAGAGTCAATTGATTGACTGATTGTTAGTGATTCCGGGCGCATCATCCACCGAGGTCATTAGTCTCATAAGTGTAGTGCATGCTTTTTCATTGAGAGGTGGCAGTGATCTTCCCCCACTTGATGGAGAGATCCGGCGCCAACCTACCGTCAACTAGCAGGGATTTCCTCAACTGGATCTCCCACCAGTGGAGACAAGTTTTAAGTCCTCCCAACCAGTCTCCCAGCACGTGTGGTAGTATAGTGCATGTTAGTGTGTGTGTAAGGGGTGAGGAAAGGACAAGGAAGAGGAAGGAAAAATCGCGCGTGGTCCGTAGCCAGTTTGTTAGGGTACTGTTCCGGCATTTGCCTGATGTTGATCAGAGATACCATGGAAAACTATCAATCAGACCAGCTGGTGGCTAGAATTCTCCTCCAGACGACTGAAATTGACCTAGCTGTGTAGGTAGTGTCGAAAATCCTGCCACCTTCAAGACTCAAACCTTGGACCTCCCGGTCAGAGGCACTACAAAATAGACATCAGTTAATGCACTGAGCCACCACTCCCAGTATCAGTGTTAAGTAACACCAAATTAGCACCCACTATATGTAACGCTGCCTCAAACACTCCCTCCGTGCTTCGAGTTATGAAATTTATAGACAACCCATGTTTCATAATACAACAAATTTAAATAGGATAAACTAGAATCAAAACCACCTCAACAGCACATTCACAATTGAAAAAAAAAGTATGCAAGACTAAAATTATTACAGTACAGTTATTCAGCAATTCCTTTTGTTATCATTATGATTTAATAGGTTGCATTTCAAAAACATCAATACATCTACTGAAAAACACTGACAATGACCAATTAAAAGTTGATCACATGCAACCTCTCTTTGAATATTTGTTAGACTTTCATGCCTTGTCAATGTAGAAATTTATTATCAACAGATTCATGACAACCTGTCATTAGTATGTATCCAGCACTTCTTAGATAACACTCAAAAGCAACTCTAAATGAAATAATTACAAAACAAAAGAAATTAAAGAATATTTTCTGAAAAAGAAAATAAACAATAACTATTTCAATTCATTTCTTTCAGGCATTTTGAATGTTTCAAAATAGATTGATAATGCAAATATCAATGAAATTAAAAATATTTATATATTTAATTATTAGTCATTGGAAACGTTAACCAAATATTTTACTTAACTGCTTGAAAATGTTCTTACTATCTAAATATCACACAACATTAATCTGAGCACTCCCATAAATGGGAATCACTCAGATAATAGAATTCTTAATGTGCTATGCCCTCTAATGTTTTGTACTACTTTAACTGAATCTTCTTTATTTGCCTGCTTTTATATATTCCTTAGAGATAGAAGGATGCAGCTATCCTTCTGCATTGACACACTCCTATTTTATTTCATAAATCCTTTCATTAAAGTTAACTCAATTAATTGATCATTGCCAATGATATTTAAACATTTGCTAATTCACTCAATAGGGCAAGAAAGATGATCACAGACTAATGTATACTGTATTGAGAGTGTATAACACAGATTGTGCTAAGTTCATACACATAATTATGACTGTATTTTATAGAAGTACAATACTGTACATGTTGATTCTTTCATTATCACATTTGTCACACTGTAGAGGTAAACATTGACAAAATCACTACCATTGACCAAAATCTCATCACAAACTTCAAACTTAAAAGAGTCCCCCTCCTCCTCACCCAGACTTCACCATCAGGAAAAAAATTAATTCCTTGCATTATGATGGCACAGATATGTTTGGAATTAAAATGCCATTCAGAAGATGAATATTGAAAGCTAATTACAATTTACTTTTTGCATAAAAGAAAAAAATATTACTTTCATGGTCCCACAACATACTTTAAGTAAAACTTGCTTTCAAACAATGTTTCCATTTAAAAATCAAGTTGTGTACTTTCTACTTTGATAATATATGCAGAAAGGAAAGAAATTGGAATTTGAATATCCAATTCACAAATTTTAAATTTGAAGGAAATGAAGACTACTGAATTTTATCCTGTACTAAGGGATGAGAGATGAATAAGGGTCAGGCAAGTACATTTTTTATGCACATCACAGTGATTACTTGCTCTATAATTCACAAATGAAGTCACTACAGAGGTGTAATTGCATTCTGTGAATGACTTCTTATGGAACAATGTTCTATATTAACTATCACAGCCTTGCTAACGTAGACATATATGTTGAACATACTGCTGAAGAACATGTAAATGTCAGAATTTGTCAAAAAATAAGTATCCTAGAAAGTATTAGTATCTAAGCTGGCCATTGCACAAAATGCACAGCAATACCACTATGTTCTGTATTAAGAGCAGAACTCAACTCCAACATAGTAAATAAATGTGTCAACAGGACATATGATGAAGTGAGATTTTAATAAATCTTCAGTTTTCTCAGTTTTCAATGCAAGTTGATTGTAGATTTATTAATTCATTTTGCCAGTTTCTGTTGTCTTTTTATATTCTGGCAAAGAATTAGTTATTACTGTTAGTCATTGTTTACCTCTGCTCCTCGAAACAATTTGTGAGCAATAAAATATTTGCGCAAAATAATTCTTGGAAAGATCCATTCAATCTGTTACCAATTTGTATCACTGTATAGAAGAGTACTATACTAAAAGTTTGGATTTTTGTGATATATTTCACTATTATCACAAGAAAGTAAGAAGAAAGTATTTTTTTTCTAAAGTAAAAAGGGTGTTATTTTTTAAGAAACAAGTGCAGTGTTAAAAAAAGTTTGAAATAAAAATGGTACAAATATATATATATATATATTTATAGATTTATAATTATGTACAAATTATGAGAATGAAGTTTTGAAAAGTGAGTTGTTTTTTGTTTCTTTGTTTTTAGTTTTGATAATGATTACAGCTTCAGATGTGTAGAAACTGTAACGACACAGATTTACTGTTGTAATCCTCCATCATACGCGTAATCAGCTTTGTTGTGCATAATGAGGCGATCATCCACAAAATAGAAGCTGTCTGAACGGGTTTCAAACGGATGCAAAATCATCTCCTTCACTGAAAGAGAAATAAGTTTGAAATATAATACTGGAATGTACAAGTTTCAAACAAATCACAGGGCAAAATGTAAAAAAAAAAAAAATTAGTCACACAAGTCACTCACATTAAACGTATATTTCAAATAACCTGCATTAATCTATGGATCAAAAATCTGGTTCATGAGACCCCGAGATTAGAAGCAGTTCAGTTTAAAGATTGGAAGCAGTTCAGATATGCATTCTTAGACACCTAGTCAGAGTAACAGAACCAGAAATACACAGATCAGGAAAATACTAAAGTAAATGAATGTACATGAAAATGAAAAGGAGTACCACAGAAAATAGTTGATTCACATGAAAAGAATGGAAGAAAATGGACTACCATGAAATGCCAAGGCAGAAGAAAGCAAGGAAGACCAAAGAAGAGAACAAAGAACACTTAATGGAATAACCACAGTCCGATCACAGGGGTCAGGGCACTCAAATAAACACTTCATGATGATGATGATGATGATGATGATGATGATGGTAAATGGCACCATGGAAAAAAACTCAATTCTAACCAAAGCAAGAAAATGATCTGATAATATCACCGAGCGAATTCATAAAAATAAAATTAAACTCTATTTAAAAAAAAGATAAACTCTAAATACAGAATATGAAACCCTGAATAATTAAACTTTGAATATTAAACTTCAAATATAAAATGATATCAAAAATATGTCTAACACAAAGAAATGGAATTTCCTTTTAAAACGGCTAATTTTTCAAACAAATCATCAGACAATAAACCCCAGTTGGCAAGTGGGGTTTACCTTCAAAAGAAATCCGTCATTCAAATGGCTTGGATGAACATAACATTGGGTGTTATAACGAATAACCACTTTTTTAATTGCCGGATATTTGTCCAGCATTTTTAATGAAGAGAATCCAAATTCAACAGTTGAAAAGAGCTTTTATTTTTGTTTCAATGAGGTGTGCTCACTATATCCTCGTTCTAAACTATCTTCTACTTTGTCTGTATTTGAAGTATTTTAACTATTTATATACCTACTTTTATATATTTAAATACATCTCTAAAATACATGTCCAAACAACTCAAAAATACAGTTTTTCAAATACAAAATGTGGTTAAAATATGTATTGCAAACACAAGGATTTAAATACTGCCCAACCCTGCTCATTACAAATCGTACAACATTTGGTGCAAGAATTAAATATTTTCAAGCAAATATCAACAAACATTTGACAATTATAACTGCTTTTCATACAGGTAAATCATGTCTCAATAATAAGACATAATTCATAAAATTCGGTTCCAGAGTCATAGTTGCATTTCAATCTGATATTCCCTGAAGGCTAGCAATGTTTATTTCACGTTTCAAAAAGGTTTTAAATAATTTCTAAAAGATTAATGTGTAAATGTATAACGAAAGGACAAAAGTAAGAAACAAACAAAGAAATATTAAAAAAACATAAAAATTCTAACTTACAAAGCATTGAGTCATCGGGAATTATGTTCACAAAACCCAGTAAAATCGGAGCAGGCAATTATTTTTGTTGCCAAATTACACAAAAATACTCATATTTTCAAAAAATTGATCATGACCTTCTTTGAAGATCTATTTTAGATAAACATATTTCATTTTTAAAAAAATTGAAACTTCACAATTGTAGTTGCAGGAAGACGCCGAAAAGATTTTTTAAATTTTTTTTATTTTTTTTTTATTTTCGCAAAATCAGGCATTTCAATGAACACGAGACCTGCACCATTTTCTTAAGCTTCCTTTATGCTATCCAAGGTCCAAATTTCATAAAAAAATGTACGGTTTTTAAGAAAAAATGGTTTAAAGAAAATAAAAATTGCCTGTTTGAACAAAATTTCACAAAAAATACCCATGCTTTTGAAAAATTAAACAAGACCTTATTTGAAGATTTTTTTTTTGTTGAACACATTTCATCTAATTTCTAGTGGTGCTACAGAATGGCACAGACTTTCTCGTAGTAAAGTCTCCTAATTTCATTGGTGTGGACTGGCTTTATGGTCTTGCCCCATCCTCTTGCTAGCTGCCATCATTCGTCACCCAAAGTACATTTCTTTGACATTTTCTCAACTTTTTGGTTTCCTAGTAGTAGAACTAAAATATTACAAAAAATAAAATAAAACCTCGCCTTAAATACTAACATTCATTGAGAAATTTGAAGCCCTTTTTAAGAAAATGGCGATTAAGCATTATTGGAAACGCGAAATTTGAGGTATTTTTCACAGGAATATATTGAGATTTCAAAAAACTTCATTTAAAATTATTTGAAGCACTTCCACCCACAAATGCATTAATGTATGCAAATCAATGGAAATGTGCATTTTACCGGCGCTAGAGATATTTAAAAAAAATTACATTTGCATAATTTTTGAAAAATCAAAAGAATACACCCCATTCCACTTTACATCATATTAAACAGAGCAATTAGCACTATCCATTGGAAAAATTTGAAGAAAAAATTTGGAGCCATTTTTGAGAAAATGGCATCTGAGCGTTTCTGAAAATGCAGAATTTTCTGCTCATTTTCACAGAAAGCTGTTGAGTTTTTGACAAAGTTTATAAGACATTATTTAAAGCATATCTACTCATAAATATATTAATGTGAAGAAATTGCCTCTAATGTAAATATTACCGATGAGAGAGACCATCAAATATATTACATTTTTGTAATTTAAAAAAAAAAAAAAACGGATAGAGCAATATGGCGTTTATGTCATCTTATAGGGTATATTTGGCACTACCCCTATCAAGAATTTAAAGAAAAAAATTGGTGTCGTTTTTGAGAAAATCTTCTTTTGATAATTTTTTAAAATTGAATATTTTGCATGCGCTATAGCTCGAAAATGACTAAAATTTTCAAAGAAATATACATGAGCATAATGAAAGAACTATTTATGAACAACAAATTTCATTTGAAGGAAAAACCTCTGTCTTCAATTTTATAGTTGTAGGAAGATGCCGAAAAAAAATTCAAACTTTTGCAATTTTTGAAAATTCAGACTTAACAGTGAAAATCGGACCTATGCCACCTTTTTAAGTGTATTGCACTCTATTGTTGGGTGCCAGGGTGTCAGGTGACTATCTGAGAGAAAGCATGTGATACTAGAAAATGAAGTAAGTTTTAGCTTCAAAACTTGCTGACATTTTCAAATGCAGCTGAACAGAAATATCATCAATACCTACCATAATTTCCTGAATCTCAAAGTTTGAGAAATAGGAGTAAGATAGAAACTTGGGGTTTTTGTATATTATTTCTTATGGTATAAGGTCATGGTTAAAAAATAAATTCAGATAGAGCATCCCAAACAGCAATAATAAAAAATAGTAAACTTAAAAAATTAAATAAAAAATTAGAAAACTGACTAGGTTGCTAGAAACTGCGGGAGAATTTGATGCTATTGGAACCTCTCTGGCATGGCTGTATAATTGGGCAGTTTTCACAGCATGCAACTACTAAGTTGGAGTGAGTTTGTAGTTTGGGGACAGATAGTTGGGAGTTGATTGATTGATTGTCAGTGACTCCAGGTCCATCAACTACTGAGGTCATTAGTCCCATAAGTCTAATGAATGTTTTTTGCATTGGGGAGGTGGCAGTAATATTCCCCTGCTGGATGGCAAGATTCGGTGCCAACCTACCATCTACTAGTGGGGTTTTTCCCAACCCAGTATCTCCCACCAGCGGGACACTGCCCCAACCAGGACAAGCTCTAAACTCCCGACCAGTCTTCCGGCAAGTGTGGTAGTGTAGTTCATGTTAGTGTAAGTGTGTGTAATGGGAGAGGATAGGACAAGGAAGAGGAAGGAAAGATCGCGCGTGGTCGGTCACCTGTTTGTCAGGGTACTGCCCCAGCATTCGTGTGGTGTTGATCGGAGAAACCATGGAAAACTACCAAACAGAGCAGCCAGCCACTAGAGTTCTCCAGACAGCAACTGAACTCGACACCGCTATCTCAGAAGTGTCGAAAATCCTGCCACCGTCGTGACTCAAACCTAGGATCTCCCAGTCAGAGGCACTGCAGTGACATCAGATGATGCACTGAGTCACTTCTCCTGGCCAGTAGTTAGAGTGAGTTTGTATTTTAAGATTGGAACTACACCAGGTAGGCTTTCCTAAATTAATTTTGATTGGCAGCTCTCTTGATTTTGTGTGGAGGCTGAGGACACAAACTTACAATAACAAGTGTTCCTTTGTATCCTTATTCATAACTGATTTATCAATATAGTCACTAAGAATAGGGTCCATATTTTACTGTTTTATTTTTTTATTTCTTCATTAACTCTAGAACGGTTTCAGAAATATCAGTTTCTTAAAAATCAAATTAGTGAACATAGATTTCTTAGATTATTATATATGTTCATGTGTTTTTTATTCATTATTAATGTGAGAGTTTAATTTCATCCCACATTTTTACTGATTAGACCTAAAATATAGCAGAGGGCACATATTTGTGAAATTTTTGATCTGATTTGATTTTTTTTCTTTGTCAAGAAACAATAAAAACTGTATGTGACCCATGGTGAAGAAGTTTAAATCAGAATTCATTTTCTTGAGCTATAGAATCCCTTCTCCCTTTTACTACATGCAGCTGAATAATGAATAAAAGTACCAGCAAATTGACGATAGCAACATTTGAAATTTAAAAAATGTATTCCCCTGATTTATAGATAACATATTTGCAGCAGTAAACAAACTACAGATTTGATTTTGTAGTATTTCCAACAAAGAAAATAGCAATCCACACTCTCCCAGCTCTACTCCTACCACAATTAGTAGGAGAGCTCACGAAAATATGTGCATAGTGAAGCTACAGGGAAAGTATTTGTACAGTGGATAATTTAACAAAAAATAATTTCATTGCTTTCATTTTTGTAACAAAGAACAAAATGGTAAGCTTTAATGTATTATTTATAAATAAATGCTCCCAAAATATAGAGTTTAATAACATAAATCATAAAAATATGAATAAAACAAACAATATTATTATTATTTTTATTATTATTATTATTATTATTATTATTATTATTATTATTATTATTATTATTATTTTTCTTTTTTGCTATTAAATATTTTGTTTGACTTGAATATTAACCTGGTGAATAGACACCAATATTTTATTTTAATGGTGTTCTTCAGCCCATCTTTTTCCACTTTTTTCAAAATATTAATATTTTAAGATTTCTTTGAAGAGATCTGTCTTTGATAGTTTACTAATAAGTCTCCTTGAATATTGTATTTAATTTGATATTTGGAGATGTGGAGATGTGATAATGAAATTTGGATTATTATATAAATGCACAATCTGGAAGTAAGGCCCATGTGCATTTGACTATCAAGCTTGAAAACATAACTGTCAGTAAGTCCTAATTTTTCAGCACTGGATGCTAGCTGGATTCATCATCAGATTGATAATCTGATGTATATGATCTATAATTACATCTAATAACTCTGAAGATCCTGCTATAGCTGCACTCAAGCAGCCACAAACCATGCCACTACCATCACCATGCTTGATTGAAGGAAATATATTTTTGCTTCCAGTTCTTCCTCCTTTTTAACCCACTCTTTTTTACAATGTTCTTAAAAAATCATGTACTTCCCTTCATAAGTAAACAAAACTACTACTCAGAAATCTATAGAACACACCTTATCATTATTAACATACTCTACAATTTTTACCCCTATTTAATTGATTAACGAATGATTTTCCCTGGCATTTGTACAATTATATTCATTGACTACACAAAATCTTCTGAATTGTGAATGACCTGATATGAAGGTTTAACTTTTATGAACTTTATGTCCCAAACTAATTTTTACAGAGCCTCTTATGGAATTATTGTCTACTTTCTGAATCTAGTTTCTTCGCCAAACCAATTAATTAGAAAGTCAACACCTCCCAACCAAAGTTTTCATTGATTTTCTCTCCAAACCTGTTAAGAATTATCTGAATAGTATCTTTATTTTCCTATCATTTTAGATAGTGACAAACAAGAATTCTCAGGCCTAATCTAGCCTTCTATCTTCATCAGTGGTCTCCCTCATTTTACAGCATATTTTATTGATTATTTATTATCACACGATCATAATCAGTGGAAGAAAGATACAAAACTACTCAGACACAGACACAACACCTAAATCACTTTCCTGATGTTAGAAATACCAAGATTAAATATTAAAAAAATATTAGAAGAAAGAAATTTGTACAAATACTTAAGTATTCGTAAGCCAATAGTAAAAGCACCTTTGATGAACTTGTCTCTCTGTGACCTCGCTTCATACTGTCTTGAGAGGAATATTATACTGAAGGACAAGCCCTGTCATTTTGTTGTACATATTAGCCCGTATAATGTCTACAATTTTAAATATTGAGGTGTACAAAAGCCCTTTACTAGGTTAGTACTTTAGCATCAAAAAGTAAAATAAAAGGCCTTCTAGCATTCGCTCCATGGACCAGGGAATTTGGACGAAAAACATGATTGAGATGAGTTTGAAAACCACAAAGCTAAAATGATATATAATCTCTTTTAAATTAACAACTCTGCAAGGAATGTTTGCTAAATGCAACAAAAATCTATGCAACAGGTATGTCTTTATCTTATAATTAAAGTGTAGATTGTTTAATTTGTAGTTTAAAGTAATTAAAATGATTTTGCTGAAAACATACTTTATTATACACTAATTAGCACAATTAGATCTGATTTATGCTTCCGATAGCCTCATAATCTTGATTAAGTGATCATCTTTATTAATGGCCATTTTTTTCAGTACCAGTAGTGACTGCTTAAGGCAGGTTTCACTGCAATTTACCAAATCAGAATATTACCAAAATATTCTGTATTCTACACAATTATTTAAGATCAATTGAATGTTCACATGTACCTCTCTCACTGGAGATAAGCCCCAATACATTTTATAGTGAATGATAGGCTTGTTACTCACCAAGATCAGGTGCTAGGGTTGGAAATTCATAAATATGCTCACACGTATTCTTGCTGTTTGGAATACAGAAACCAAATTCAAAATCAAAGCTTTTCAATAATTTATCCCTAAAAAAGTGTCGCTCAATCATGCGAAATTTGCTGACAGCCTTGTTTCCCACAGTAAATTCAACCCTGCAAATGAAATGAAAATGTAGGAAAAGAATATTTACAAGAATTGTTAGTTTTGCCCACAAAATACTAAAACAATTAGAATTTACTTCTGAGTGAAAACTCTACTGAACTTCTAACAATACTTACGTTGCACCCACAGTTTTTAATTTAAGAAATTGTGGTGTGAACTGATATCTCACAAAACGACCAGCGTTTGGATCTGATTCTTCTTGTTCTGGGTCTGGTTCATTGTCTTCTGTATCTATTTAACCATGAAATTTTCTGTCAAAGTTGTTTAGTAAAATAAGTCAATACTATGATTCAATATTTAATTATAATCAGACAAAAACAATATGTGTTGCACTCATTAACTGAAAGAGAATTCTACAAAATATTATAGAATATAATTAAGAACAAGAGTGAGGGGAGATAACACACAGCCTGAAATACTCAAATGAAATTTCTGGATATGTGATAACTTTTTATTATAGCTTTGGCAAATAAAGCCTTATTTTCAAATTTTGACAGAAATTGTTTGTGACTGATTTGGGAATATAAATATGAGCAACGGTTATGTCATGATTTTGAGAGTTGCACTAAAATTTTTTTTTTTTTTTTTAATCTTTCCAGGGAAAGGACTTGATAAATTCACATGCCTCAAGGGGAGAATTATGGAACAGAAAAGGAAGTAGACAGGAAGGAAGGAAGACAGAGAGTGAAAGGAAGAGAAAATAGAAATAAAATGCTGAGAATATACTATATTCTCTCAGAGGCTTGACTGATTGATGATTCTGGGCATGTCAACTCTTGTAGGTATTAGTCCCATTGGTGCATTTATCCCAAGAGGCAGTGGTGTTCCTGCCTGGCTAGATGGTGAGATCTGGCACCAACCTATATATTGGCTTTCAGGAGATTTCTCCCTCCAGGTATCTCCTCCAGCAGAGCATTGTCCCAGCTGAGACAGGCTCTAAGCTCCCAACATGTATGGTAGTGGTGCGTATGTAAGTGTGTGTAAGAAGAGAGGACAGGACAATGAAGACAAAAGAGACCAGTGTGTTAGAGTATTGTTCTGGCATTCACCTGGTGTTGATCAGAGAAAGCAAGAAGAAACTACCAGTTAGAGCTGTTGATCACTAGAACTCTTCCCAAGTATTCTGAATTCAACCTAACTGTGCAACTAATGTTGAAAATCCACCACTGTTTGGACAGGAACCATAGGACCTCCCGGACAGAGTTGCTGCAGAGACAATGCCTCTGAGCATGACCTTCTCCACCGAGTAGAGTAGGCCATGCTCCGAGTTAACTCACTGGGTCTCTCTTAAGAGGGAGGAAAACATCTCAAGGAAATGACAAAGATAATATCTTACCAGCTGGTGGTGGTTTAGCTATTTCAAAGAGAATGGTGCCGGTTTCAAGATCACGGATCTTGAAGCGAGTAAAGTCGATGTCGTAAACATTGGCTTCTGGTGAACACAAATAGTCTACAACACACCATAAAATGATACATTAACTCTACAGATTAAAAAAGGGACAAAAATTAAAAACTAATACATAGAACATCTGCTACATGCACAAAACAATGTAAATATGTATACTACGAAAGTCCCAACTTCAGCTTTTATGACAATGTTAAAAAAGAAATTAAGAAGAGTAGTTATAAAAATAAAGTTCAATGATAACTTTTCCTAGGATTTTTCTTTAATGGAAATTTCTTCTCTGAAATCAGCAAAGATAATAAATATTTAGTGGAAATCAAATGAACAATTTTGAAAAGTTGTGAACTACCAAAATTAAATACACTTCATTCTACAGATAGAAATTTTCTAAGTTGCATTTTTCTCTCATGTGATATTCTATAAATACAGAATGGAAACCTTTACCCAAAAACTTTTCAATGTTAGATAAATTAAAAAATTTTCCTGCTGTGCTTTTCAGTTTTCTTCTAAAATAACAATTTACAAAACTGTAAAACATGTCAAAGAGAAATGTGGGTAACAGCCTTCAATCTGACTTTTTTCTAACATTACCCTTAAGGATACTTGAACTTTTTCCTCTTTCAGTGGTTTAACCTACAGAATATGCCAATTTGGAAAATTATTTATGTTGAACATTAACCAGTTTCAAACATCAGTTGACATTAAATAATTTATACCATTTAAACAGAGCAATGGAACAATCAACACATGAAAAAATTTAAAAATAACCTTACAAAACAAGTCGATCTATTCAATATATAGGAATGATAAAAACATTTCTTAAAATAAGACAGAACATTTTATAAAATATGTTTTGAAAATTTATATGATAGAATGAACTTATTGGTAGAAGTACATTTGCCCCTGAATAAGAAATGTTTGATGAAAGAGTAACAATAAAACAGGCTAAGCCTAGATCTTTCTTCCATTAAATTCATTAGTTAAAAGGTTTTATCAATTTCATAATAATTTCATTATAAGACAATATCACTAACTATGAAACTTGTTTCATTTGCTGAAAGCATTTACAATTCACAAAGCATTACAATTCACTTTTCCCCATAGCACCTCATACGCAGTTTTAACTGTTTTTTTGACGTAAAATAAATAAAAAAGACAGATTGCAAAATATTGTGAAGTGAATTTTGATACTCATTCAAAAATTGATATCTCCATTTAATATTTAGTAACAGGTGCATACGTTTTAAGGTGTCATGCCTTAAGACTATACACTACTCAAATAATATCTTACTTACTTTCAGTAATATGTGGTAGTCTTAAAACATCATCAGGTGATACACTTCCTTTCTTGAGTAACTGCTCTTCTGTTACAGGTTCTATAAAAAATGTTAGACTTAAGAAATATATAAATCATTTAATATTAAAATTATCAGTATACTAGGAAATGCATAACACTTGGTATAATCTAATTGATAATGTAAACAGGACGATCATTCTAACAGCCTTTGCACAATTTATGCAGAAATAAAACTCAGAATATGTTTAAGCATAATCAATATAATTTTCAGTGTGGCTTAGGAAAGAAAGTCGGCGCAGAAGAATGAAAAGTTTTTTTACCTGCATCTAAAATACTGTCTTTTCGCGTTTTCGCTTGTCTTACAGCTACATTTCCAACATTTCCCGATTTTTTATGGGAAATATTACCGACAATACTCATTATGATACGAGTAGACACAACAATTCGGGAATAAACAATGCCACAAATCCCCTGTTCTTTGTCACTTTTGGGGTTGAACACTAAATAAAATTAATTATTCGATCAATTGACAGAGAAGGTTGGAAAATCCATAATCGACCGAACAGATCAATGTCATTCAAACAAAGTTATGTAACTCATTTCCCAACAAGTTTTGGGAAACGAAGTAGACCAGATCTTAATATACTGTGACAAATTATTTTTTGTTCCGAGATAAATCGCGTGTAAACTTATGTCCACATAATATTGTGTTCTTGTATTCTCATCCAGGAACAGTACGTCAGTCACATAGCAATCATAAAAGAATGTAAAGTCTACCACAAATTATCTAGATCGCGTTTCACGCACAAGCACAGTTTCAATTTTTGACAAATATGTCAACCAGATGTCAACTAAATATGCATATCAAGGTTTGACATTTGAAGTGAGACCCAGTAGTTGCCAATTTAATTTAGCGAAGACCTGAAACTAACACTAATTGTCCATTCCTAAGGCCTTCACTATTATAACGAACATTCTTCGTCCAGACGTATCGTTGAAGATGGTGGAGGGTTTTCAAAGCAAGAAAACGGATGTTCGATAATCATTAAACAATAACACAGATAATTGCTCATATACAAGGTTGTCAAGCATTGTCAACCCTGTCGCAGGTATACTTCGCTACCTGCAAATAGTTTACTCAATTCACCGTAAGAATGCATTGCAGCCCTTCTACGGACTTTTTACAGCGACGTTCCTTGGACAGGCGCATAGCTTTGGCTACAGAACATTGAGATGACTAACGGCGGGAATTTTGATTGAAGCGAATGGATAAATCACACATGTAATTCACTTGATAATAACTATATAACATTATTATTATAATAACACACATATCTGTAATAATAATAATAATAATAATAATAATAATAATAATAATAATAATAATAATAATAATAATATCAATAAAATCAATAACAATAATAATAACAATCACAACAACTGCTACCCAAAGCGGGAGACAGTTTTTCGCGGAGAACCAGTAATATACAAAGATATAAGTGCAGCCGTAGCTAACAAAATGTAGACACCTAGAGAAGAGAAGGAAACGAAAAAATATTTTAACCATGGCTTCGATTGACCACCATGGTATCACACGATTGAATTTTGAAGACTGGAGATCTATCGATTTCATCTTAGACTTATTGAGTTTTTCGAGGCTAGTATGAAATCGTGGAGGACCAGGTTTCTAACACCCAGTGGAAAGGTACTAGAAACAAGTATTCAGAAAAGCAGGGTAATTTTCAAGGGGATTCGCTGTCCCCTCTGCTGTTTTGCATTAGTTCGATTCCACTAGCTAGACAGTTGTCACACAGTAATATTAGTTACAAGCTCCATGGTGATGAAAAAATTAAAGATATTGGATCGTAAAATAGTATCACATTTGTTTTACATGGATTATCTTAAAGTGTTTGCTAAAAATGAAGCGATTCTCTCCTAAGTGCTGTCATCAGTAATTTTTGTCAGAGTGGATCAAAATCTTCAAAGTCAGTTACAACTTATTTTATTTCACATAAAATGCTCTCAATACAACTCAAGACTGACATACATGAAGGCAAAACAAAATAAAGTAACTAATCAACAAAATAGTACGAAACAACCTAGTGCGAAATTATTGATTTTAATTACTCTTAGAACTTGTATTCTATTGACAAATAAATTAACATGAATATTGATACTCAATACTCTCCCTCAATCTTCATATTATATTTATTCTTTTAAAAATATTATTTTATTTAATTACCATTCCAATCAATAATTTCATTATTTTAAATTTATTCGAAGATAAACCTTTCGTAAAAATGCTGCTTGATCGTTTGTCGAAATATATTCAACTTCAATCTTCTTTTCATTTACTAATTGACGAACATAATGATAACGAGTATCAATATGTTTAGACCGTTCGTGAAAACCAGGAATCTTCAAAAACTTGATGGTGCAGTGATTATACATAATTTCGGAACGAATTCTTCTTTAATTGCTCCAATATCTTTCAAAAGACGATTTAACCACATTAATGATTTAGCTGCTTCACTTGCTGTAACATATTCTGCTTCCATTGACGATAAAGCCACACAACGTTGCATCTTACTTTTCCGCATTACAGGCCCATTTGAATATTTCATTAAATAACCACTGGTTGAACGTCTTGTAAATTTGTCTCCAGCATGATCAGCATCACTGAAAGCGTCAAAAAAATTTCGTTCGATTTTTCAAATCTAATTCCATGAGAAATTGTTCCCTTTAAATATCGAAGAATTATTTTAACTAGTTTCACATGTGCTTCTGTTGGTATATCTTGGACTCTTGAAGCAATATTGACAGCATATGCTAAATCTGGTCGAGTTCCAATTGTCAAATACATCAAACTACCAACGATTTCTCGATAACAATTATTATGAGCCAACGATGATTCTCCAGGCGTCCATCCAGGTTCAATAGGAATTAACAGTGGGATTAGGAATTAACAATAGGAATTAACAATCTTGCATACCATATTTTTCTAATACTCTCCTTGAATATGCTTCTTGACTGACTTCAATATAATTCTTGGTTCTTTTAATTTGTAATTCTAAAAAAATATTAACCACATCTGAAG
The DNA here is from genome assembly GCA_011170035.1 of Teleogryllus occipitalis. Classification (NCBI taxonomy): domain Eukaryota; kingdom Metazoa; phylum Arthropoda; class Insecta; order Orthoptera; family Gryllidae; genus Teleogryllus; species Teleogryllus occipitalis. Next base: position 104,007 of record BLKR01003857.1, read on the forward strand.
TAATTTCAAATCGTTTTCCTAATTTTTTAATAAATTCATCTATTAGATTACTTTCTCCTATGACCAATCCATCATCTACATGAAATAATAAGATCAAATCATCACAAAAAAATAAATATGGATCAGCACTACTTTCTCGCAAATTACATTTTTCAAGAAAGTCGATTAAACATTTATACCAACAGTTTGAGGCTTGTTTTAACCCGTATAAACTGCTAATTAATTTACATACTTTGTTACTTCCATCTTCGAATCCCTCAGGCTGCTTCATATAAAAATCTTCTTCAAGAATACCATGTAAAAATGCAGTTTTCACATCAAATTGCTTCATACTCTAGTTTCTTTGAACAATAATTCCAAAAAGTATTCTTATTGTTTCAAATCGTACAACAGGACTAAAAGTATCTGTATAACACCAAAACTTTCTCAAATATTACTCCATATATTCGTACTATACGAGAAAGTAGAAATTGCTTATATTTCACGCAAAATTACGCGGAAAGCGGATTTGAATTTAAATTGACTTTTGCACATTTGTCAAGAATTTTTTCCAATCCAAATTTCATGCAGATATCGTCATTAAAATTGTATAAACTATACCTGGTCTCTGCGTAAATCCTTTTGCTACTAATCTTGCTTTATATCGAACTATTCATTATCATTATTTACCTTTAATAAAATAAGTTGTAACTGACTTTGAAGATATTGATCCACTCTGACATGGTAGCAGAGCGTGGTTACCTTTAAATGAATATAATTTTAACGATTAATAGAAGATATAAAAGACGAGAAGAATATTTATTTAAAGATAATTTTGAAAAGACGAACTATAAAAATGACGGAAGAAAATATGCAAATCGAGAAATTGACTGGAGAAGAAAATTGGTCTACATGGCAGATTATTACGAAAACAATTTTGGAGTGTGATGTTCAAGTTTTCGAAAATATGAGTATTTTTTGCGAAATTTTGTGTTACACATAGGCAATTTTTATTTTTATTTAAACCATTTTTTCTTAAAAATGGCACAAAATTGTTTGATGAAATTGGGACCTTAGGTAGCGTTAAGAACGCTAATTGAAATGCCTGATTTTTCGAAAATTGAAAACATTTTTAAAAAAATCGGCGTCATCCTTTAACCACAATTGTGAAGATACAATCTTTTTTCTTAATGAAATGTGTTCACGATAAACAGATCTTCAAATAAGATCATGTTGAATTTTTCTAAGCATCGCTAGGGCTAAATCGTAAGTAGGATTTTCACCAGAACTGATATTCTCGTATCAATCTGGCTGATGTCGCGCCCCCTTCACATTGATGCAGATATTGTTTGGTGTGTGTGTGTGTGGGGGGATCATGTAAATAACTTTACATGATCCCTGGGGCATTTCAAAATTTTTCGATTATTTTGAACCTCGGATAGAGCAAAGGACTCTTAAGAGAGCTGGTCTCATTTTCGTTGAAATCCCTGATACGTCGAAAATAGCAAAAATTCATTTTTTTTCGGCGTCTTCATACAACTACAATAATGAAGATATTTTTTTCTTAATGGAATGTGCTCATCTGAAACAGATCTTTAAATAAAGCCGTACTCAATTTTTCGAAAATATGAGTATTTTTTGCTTCAAACAGACAATTTTCAAATTTTCAATTCATTTCAAATTTTCAATTCAAAAACTCAATTTTGCGTCAAACAACTATTATTTTCTCAATAACGGCTCCAAATGTTCTCTTTAAAATGTTTCCACGTATGTATAAAAGAACTATGAAGATAGTAGTGATGGTCCCATTTTCGACGCACTCTCTTTATTTTCGAAAATTGAAAAAAAATCGTAATTAAATTCGAATTTCGTGCGTTTCATTTGACGTGACGTAAAAACTGGCAATATAATGGATTCAAAATTCTTCGAATTCATCCCATTGTTGTCGGTCGTGATGTGTGTATGATGTAAATAATATTTTTATAAAAGGATATAGGTTGAAGGAAGGTAATAAATTTGACTTAGAACTAACAATCATACTTCTTTACTTTAAGAAGTTTTGGTCGCTGATTATGGTATTCAAAAATTGAAAACTCACTTCTCAATGTAATCAAGGTAAGCTTCACTGAAATTATTCTTGCTTTTTGTAATGTCCTTCAACTAGCGTAACAGTTGAATTCATTAATGTTTGTTTCATTTGTAAAACTACGAAATGACTACTGTTACTTACAAACGAAATGAATGTAGATATGTAGTAGAGGCGCTTCGTTTAAATTTGTCGAATTGGCCTTTTTAAAGTTATAGCTGAGATGCAAGTAGTACATTGCAAAAGTATTTCAATATTACGTAATTATTCCCAATAGTGAAAGAAAGTATGTGCTGTTATAGCACTGCTACTTTTAAAATAAGAACATATTTATGGTTACAATTATTTAATCGATACATTTTTGTTTACAAAACATTTTCACGTAATTTGTAAATTAATTTCTTAAAATATTAAATGAATCTATAAATTTCACACAATTCATAAATATATTTTTATTTATAAACAATTCGTTGATTTCGACTTTCCAGGCGCGCCAACTGCTTTGGGCATTATGTAAGAGGAGTGTGTGTTGTATCTCGGGAGGAAGGGATGTTTCTCGTCCACTCGAACTTGAGATTCGGCGCCGACCGGCGCGCCGTTTGCTGGGCTTTTCCCATTTGTTTTTTTTTTTTTTTTTAAATTTGTTGCGTCTATTATGACGCAATGCGTCTCTAAACCCCTTGAGGGGGCGTTGAGCGCCTCGCGCTTCTTGGAGTAATCCTCCTCTAATAGCGCTTGGAGTAATCCTCCGTTAGTATAGTCTGTCGCGTCTCGTCGCAGTCGGTTGTCAAGAGGACCGCCAGGTAGCATCTCCGCGTACGCGCCTCCTACCGCGCGCTCCTGCGTCACTACCCAGCGGCCAGAATTAGGAAGGAATAAGGATACGGGTAGGGTTTAGGGCACTTCACAGGGGTTGGACTAGCCCTTGTGAAGCAGCCAAACTCGTTTTGTTGGAACAAATTTCACATGAGATTCGACGGGAATCGAACCCGGATCTCAGTGGTGAAAGGCTTGCGACTTTGCAATGAGCCACGAGTTCAGCTTTAGAACGATTACTACAAGAAGGGGCTGCTCTGACAGCTACTGCGTGGCTATTGCCGGCAATATAACTTTAAGCCACGTCACATTTTTTCATGTAGCTCCGTAATTCATTAGAAATCAATATATACACATCCCAGAAATTATTTTGTTTTATTTTTCATCTTTTCGAGTTTATTTGTTATTGTTTACAGTTGCGAAGGTTTTATCTTAATATTGCTATCAATTTGGAATTTATAATTATCATTGGTTATTAATGATGTAGTTTCGCATCACATCAGATGACCGTATTGAAACTAACATTGAATTTCATCGTCATCATCATCATCATCATCATCATCAAGGACTAGGCCGAATGGCATATTCCGTCGCCAAGAAGATCGTCTCTCCATCTTTTTCTAGGTCTTCCTGGATCTCGAATTCCTTCGGGTGCGTAGTGGAGGAGCTTATTTGGTAGTCTCTGAAGAGTCATCCGTTGGATATGATGGAACCATTTCTCTTTTCGCACTTGGATTCTCACATTGAGGTTGAATATTTTTAGTTCGCTTCTGATGTCTTCGCTTCTTATGTGGTATAGAAGCGTATATCCAGCAACAGATCTTAGAAATCGTATTCAGCAGCTTCAATTTCCTTCTGTCTGAGCGATTCATGCTCCAGTTTTCGCAACCATATTCAAGTACAGGAACCGCCATCACCTTGTAAAATTTCATTTGTGTGTACTTTCTTACTTTGTTTTTAAGATTTCTTTGAATTGTTCCACACGTTGCCTGAAATTTATTGAGTTTTTCTGGATGTCATTTTTGTCGCAATAGGATCGAGGTAGTTAAATTCTGACACATGTTCTAGTATGGTCTTTTCTACAACTATTTTGCGCATCAAATGATGTTTGCCCACAAAAGCCATTACTTTAGATTTCTGAGTAGATATCCGCAACTCGTAATTCTGTAGTATGTTTTGCAAGGAATAGATGTCATTCTGCAATCTATCCTCTAAGTTTTCAAAAATAACCTGATCGTCAGCAAATAAAATTGTTCTTAAGACTGTTCCAGAAACTCTAATGCTTTCTGTTGGCAAATCTCTCTGCCATTCCTTTATGGTATTCTCTATATATAAACTAAAAAGTGTAGAAGACAGTGGGCATCCCTGTTTTACTCCTCTGTTTATTATCTCTTGTTTTCTCCCAATTCTTGTTCCCATGTCAATACATATTTTATTATTACTAAACAAGCTTTTCATAACTTTTATCAGGTGGTTTGGAATTCCCTGAATCTTAAGAATTCCTCACAAGTTTTTCCTGGACACTAAGTCAAACACTTTTACAGAATCTACCAAGAGAAAGCAGATAAGGAGGTTGAATTCCCTACACTTCTGTATTAACTGTTCCATTACAAAGACACAGTCAGCACATGATCGCGCTGTCATGAAGCCACATTGTTCTTTTCCAAGAATAACTGCATTGATGACATTCATCCTTCGCGTTATAATTTTAGGGTAAATTTTGTTGGCTGTGTTCAGAAGACTGATTCCTCTGTAGTTGTCGCAATTTTTTCTTTTACCTTTCTTGAAAATGGGAGATATCATGCCCACTTTCCATTCTTCTGGTACTTTACATAAAGTCCAGCATACAATTAAAAGATATAGAAATCTTTCTTTCATTTCTATTGGTGCATATTTAAAAAGTTCTATATTTATTCCATCGATGCCGGGCGCTTTTTTGTTCTTGAAACTTTCCAATGCCCCTTCTAATTCTTTTAGCTCAATTGGGTCTGCATAAGATGGTTCGGCCTCTGCTTGGTCTCTAAGTCCGGATTCTCGGCCTGGATCTGTCCACAAGTTTTTATAGTACGTTAACCATTCGTCGTCACTTATGACAGAGATTCTAGCGCTGTCTCTTTCTTCTTTATTTAAATGTTTCATTATTTTGTATGCCATATTTTGTGCACCGTGTACATCGCGTTCTATGTCTGAGATGTACTTATCCCAACTTTCCTTTTTTAGTTTGCTAATTTCTCTCTTTGCGATAGCACACTCCCTTTTATACTCTAACCGATCATCTAATGTATTGGTCTGCAAATATTTTAAGCAAGCTTTTTTCTTATCATTCACAAGGACTTGCATTTCCTCATTTCATTTCTTGAGAATTTTACTATTATTTTTATATTTGCGTCTTCTACCTAGTGTTTCTGACGCTGATTGACACATAACTTCGTTTATATTTTGCCATTCTGTATCAACGTCTCTACTTAGCGGTTTTTCCTGTATTTCCAGAGACGTGAGGAGTATAATTTCCTTATGTACTTTCCTTTTTCAGCAAATGTGTTTTGTTGGTTCTCTTGGGTTCATCTTCAAAATTTTGCTTCTAATGGGACCATCTAGCAGGGATATTTAGAACTGATAGTGATATATTTAGAACTAGATAGTGATCTGCCCCTATTTCCGGGCTCCTATGAGCTCGTGTGTCTTTTATAGATGAGGCAAGCTTCATGTTAGCAATGACGTAGTCAATAATCGATCGGAACCCTCTTCCTGCCCGAGTAAACTTGTGAATATCCTTGTGACAGTAATAAGTATTAGTTATTTTCCAGTTGTTGAAGGTGGCAAAATTTCTGAGACATTTCCCATTTTCATTAAGTGTCATTTCTCCTCGATTTCCTACAATATTTGGAATTGGGATATTTCCGACTCGCGCATTAAGATCCCCACAGATTGAAATAAAGTCATTTCTGTTGGTCATATTCAAATATTTCTGTAAGGTATTATAAAAATTTTCATTTTCTTCTTTCTTACCTTCTTCCGAGGCATTCACACATATCACTGTTAGACACCCTCTTTTCAATTTTAATCGCAATATTATAATACGGTCGTTAACAAAGTTGTAGCTACTTACACCGTTCCCCCATCGGTTAGCCAATAGAATTGCTACACCAGATGAGGCCCTTGATGATTGAGGGTGTGACGTACTAGAATGAAAAACACAGACGACTGTTCTGATTGATATTTACAATATATTTACAGTATATTTACAATTAATGTATAAAGATTATAATACAAAAATCTAACCCCTTGGCAACCTTTCAGTTCTCATAGCCGCGAAACCCCGCGACCGTCCCTAGGCCTCGCCCAGAACCACTGCTTCGGAAGCAGCAAAAAGCAACGCGAGGTGCGAAGCTGTCGGACATAGAGTCCCGTAACTACACCAGTTACATGGCCTGTCGCCAAACCGATCTTCGACCTGAAGATCACGTGCAATGATAGCACTGGAGATACCTCTCGTCTTTCGACACCCTGCGTATCCCGCGAGGCGCCTGTCGGCGCAGCCTTAAATATCCGTCGGCTCGCCCCACCCTACAAGCAGCGGGCGTCATACGGCTCGCTGGCCAGCCTTTCCAGGGCTGCAACCGACATCTCTTAAACTCGCGTCCGCGCGCGTCCTTTTCAGGGATTTTCCAGCCGGGATTCCTACGGGGCTTTCCAGCCGGCGCGGCGTGGCGCCGCCGCCCTTACCCCCCATTCTACATCCGGCTTAGGGCGGGTTTCCCCGAAGCAGCCCGACGCAGCGGCGCCGAACCACGCGACGCTACAAGGGACACCAGAATATAACATTATATGATGATTTAGGTCGGTAGTTCTTTTCAGTTTTTTCTTTCTTTCAGTGATGACGGTTATATCAATCTTCATGTTTCTTATTTGAAGCTCCACCAAGCTCTCTTAGTTCCTTAGGCCTCGAACATTCCAGGTAGCCAGTCTTAATGTTGCCGCTATTCGTCGTTTAATCCTTTTCCGTTGCCGAGTTGTCATCGTATTTTACTGGTTATCTCCTTGGTGATTGAAAGCAGTAGTAAAGGCCAGCCTCTTTGCAATCGATGCTCAGAGAAAGTCACTTAATGGGGCTGCCACCTTAGGGTGTGGGGACAAACCCTTCCATGTACTAACCCCATGAAAACGGTTGCTCCTTCCGCTCATTGTATCAGCTTCATGACTGCTGCTCCGACCGTCGAAGTCTTCACACGTATCCCTGTGCAAGGGACTTCGGTTAACCTCAAGATACAGGACAATTTTGAGGCCCTCTACGCCATGACGAAGAACTTCGCCGGAACTGTTGTTCAGGTCCTCTTTTGGTAGTTAGGTCCTCTTCTGGAGTACTTCTTCGTCTGACCCCTCCCCTTCAACCTGTCTGGCAAGGGAGGTCCTACCAGTAACTACGCTACCGCCGGTATAGCTATCAGGGTCGCAGGGGTACTCAAGCACCACCACCAACGACAAGGTCATGTACTCCCTAGGTGGGTACACTGAATCCTCCCTAGGTTGGTACATCCTAATGAAATTGTGTTTTATTTCGAATTATGGTGCGTCCGTTAAAATTAATAAAATCTTACTTATGGACATTAAGGTATCCTCATTGAAATGGTTCTGCCATAACTACATTATTCTGCCCGACAAAATTCAAAGTCTAATCTTTTCCACAGAATTCGTTTAACACTTTACAGAACAATATACAATGATCTACAAGTTGTCATTAGACATCTTGAACTGCTCAGAAAGAATTTTATTCCGCAAGGAAAGGAAAAGGAGCATTCCACTGCATGTGGTGTACTTGGAGTATGGAATATGGCATGTGAATCAACTTCTACCCCCTCTGTTCGTTATCTTCACGTAGAAACTTGGTGGCAATAGTGGTGATTACACGCATGTCTTCTGACGGACTCGAACCTACAGCCGTCAGTCGAGCGTATTGACAATGTTCCAAGATCCCGCAAGGCTGACGGTCATCATGCCCCCTCCCGTTTTTCTACCAGTGTCAAAAGGCGTTAATAACTTTTTCCCCACCTTGCGCGTGTCCATGATTTAGATCGTGTAGATGTAGATGTGATGTCGTGTAGATGCTTGTTCGAGGTCGTGTCTTGCACGATTCATAAGTCGGAACAAGTTATTTGAGTTTGATCAATGCCCATTGCATATCATCTTTCCGTTGCCTCAGGGCCACGAATCGTCAGAACGATCTATGCATGCAGCCTCACCAGCTGAAAGCTCGGGACTGATGCGTCTGAATAGATGAAACTCTGTTTATTACCCCGCTGCAAACCAGCATGGAGAAAGATAATTCGAGATGGAAAGACCATGACATTAACCCTTTTCATAGTTTAATGCGAGGTCTCTATTCAATCCGATACAAACGAAGGGGTGGGTTTAGGGTTTGGACCGTTTTTCTCCAGCTGCTTTCATCTTTCCTTGCGGCATACATCGAAATAAAACGTACCCAAAATTAATCATGGAACTGCTAAAGAGAGAAGCGCTACCTTAAAAAAAGTATGGCAAAGAACACATAATCCTGACAATAAAACAAATTTAAGTCGTACCAACCAAAAACTACGCAGAAAAGTTCAAGAACCACGACACAGAAATGAAATATTGTCTACAAGAACCCTCGCCAACAAAAGCAACTGACTACTCTCTGTACAAGACGTTAAAGAGAATAAAGAAACTAGTACAACAAATACCTTCAATCCTAACACCAGACAAAAAGTGGGCTACATCACAAGAAGATAAAGCGAACATGTTTACCGAATACTTCCAAGAAGTATTTAAGCCTAATGCTTCGAATCAATCACTGCAAGAAGAAGAAATCACGGACTTCCCCGCATTCCCAATACAATCGTCATCTTCAACAAAGTCATTTACACCCAAGGAAATCAAAGAAACTATCAAGAAGCTACCTCGCAACAAAGCACGATCTTATAACAGCTGAGATCCTGCAAAACCTATCCAGAAAATTAATAGCGCTTATTTCATTAATATTTAACGCAATATTAAGAATGTCCCATTCCCATCCAGATTGAAAAATGGAAGGAAATCAAAGAAACTATCAAGAAGCTACTTCGCAACAAAGCACGATCTTATAACAGCTGAGATCCTGCAAAACCTATCCAGAAAATTAATAGTGCTTATTTCATTAATATTCAACGCAATATTAAGAATGTCGCATTTCCATCCAGATTGAAAAATGGTAAAAAATTATAGTTTTTCCCAAACTCGAGGAAGATCCCCATCATCCCATTTCCTACCGCCCCATCAGCATATTACCAATTCTCTCGAAAGTCCTTGAGAAACTCGTCTTGAAACGAATACTATCAATTTTAAAAGAAAACGACTTGATTCCAGGCCATCAATTTTGATTCCGACATAAAATTGAACAACTGAATAAGTTCACAGAATAGTAAACGTGATCAACGAAGACTGACTATAGAAGATATTTCTCAGCAGTATTTCTAGATGTGACACAAGCCTTTGACAAAATAAGGCATCAAGGGCTGTCACATAAAATCAAGAAAATATTTTCATCCCATGTCTTCAGCCTTGTAAAGTCCTATTTAACAAATAGATACTTCCAAGTAAAATATAAAACAACCCTGTCCTCATTTCGACCAATAGAAGCCGGAGTCCCTCCAGGAAGTGTGCTGGGACCTATATTGTATCTCATATGCACTAATGATGTACCAACATCAAACACTGTTGTAACAGGCACCTTTGCCGATAATATGGCAATATTAGCATCCAGCGAAGATCGCAAAGCAGCGTCAGAAGCGCTAGAAAACCACTTAAAAACAATAAACGAGTGGCTTTCTCGTTGGCACATTAAAATCAACAAATTAAAATCTAAACAAGTGAGCTTCGCTCCAAGAAAAGGTGTCTGTCCAGCAATACAAATAAATAATGAACAGATCCCTCAAGTTACGAAGTTAAATACTTAGGAGTTCATTTGGATAGAAGATTAACGTGGAAGGTCTATATAAAAATGAAAAGAAAAGAACTAGAATTTAAAAAAACTAAAAAGTACCTATGGCTAGTCGCCAAAAACACTCCCAACTATCATTGTCAAACAAAATATTTATATATAAAAGTATCCTACAACTCATATGGACCTATGGCTTCCTACTTTGGGGCCCAGCCAGCGTCTCCGACACCGAACTTCGTGAGCGATTCCATTCCAAATATCTTCGAACAGTAACAAACGCACCCTGGTATTTCAATGGTAATGAAGGTATGGCAATGAAGTACTCCACAATGATTTCAAATGAAAACTATCAAAGAAGAAAAAACGTCCGCGAGTCAGAAATACCACATGAGATTGCAAAATCATCTCGCTATCAATCTAGTAGATTTATCCAAGAGTGAAGAAATAAGACTACAGCGCCATAAACTGCTAAATATAACTTACCGATTTGTTTAAATAGTAATGCTATGTTGAGTAACATTTCCACTCATGTAAATATTATTAAACCATTTAACCAAATATTTCTGAAGAAATAAATTACGAATAAACAGAATTCATAAAATAATCTTCCCTTGCTTTGAAGAAGGAAATGAGTTCATGTCAAGTAACAAGTTCGACGACCGCTCAAGGCATGGACATAGAGAAAGTATCTTTCTGGTATTCGCCTACAGCCTAGTTTCTCTAGGATATGGGCATGGCGGTACCGGTCTTGTTAGACGTCCTTCACACTGGATTGCAGCAAGGTAATAAACAGCGTTTCGTCTTTTCGAACTCATCAGACAGGCTCTCAGCCGATGGCGCTGTGCCCGAGAGGTCCCAGGGTTAGATCGACTTCAGGAGCGACTGGAGGAGAATTTTGGCGGCCGGATGCTCTGACCTATACTTTCTCCTATCAACACCAGGCAAATGCCGGACCAGTACATTAACAAACGGGTCACAGACCGATAAAATCGGGAGACGTCAATCGGGAACTTAGATGTCCCGGTTGAGTCGATGCCTCGCTGGAAGAGATACATTGAAGTCGGAAACCCTGCAATCCTACATGTAGGTCTCGGCCGGAACCGGGAGAGGTGGCTGAGGGCAGCAACTGATCTCACTAATGCGCCTCTGACCCGGAGGTCCTGGGGTTCGAGTCCCGACAATGGCAGGATTTTCGGCACTAGCTAGACAGATAGGTCGAGTTCAGTCGCTGTCTGGAGGAGAATTCTAGCGGCCGGTTGCTCTGATCAGTAGTTTTCCGTGGTTTCTCCGATCAATACCAGGCGAATACCGGAACAGAACCATAACAAAAGGTCCACGGACCGCACGCGATCTTTCCTTCCCATTCCTTATCCTATCTTCACGACTTACACACACTTACACTAACATGCACTACTTTACTTCACATGCCGGAAGACCGGTAAGGAGCTTAGTGCAAGTCCCGGCTTGAGCGGTGCCCCGCTGGTGGGAGATACCTGGTTGTGGAGAACCCCGCTAGCCGATGGTGGGTCAGCGCCGGATCTCACCATCCAGCGGAGGAAGATCACTGCTACCTCCGGCGCTAAAGCATGCACTTCACTTACGGTACTAATGACCTTAGCCGTTGACGCGCCTGGAGTCTAATCTATCAATCGGCGCCGCATCTCACGTTCCAGGAACACCACAATCGCCCGCGATAAAACATACACTACAATTACAGGACTAAGTGCAAGAAGCTGACGCACCCGGAAACCCGAAATTCTCGCGCACTGCGTGTCCGTGGGCGATGTGGTAACGGCGGCGCGGCGGCGCGGGCGCGGGCGCCTGGCCACGGGCACTTGCGTCACGGCGGGGCGGCCGAGGTGCACCGATTTATCCGACCTTCCGCCCCCTCGTCGCCCCTGCACCAACGCCCGCGGCGCGCGGCGCGGCGCAGCGCAGCGCGACGCAGCCGGCTCTTATCCCTAATCGACTCACTTCGCGCGAACGACAACGCAAACCCAATCATTTTAGGTCCCAGTTGACGCTTTGTTACGCGAGTCCTAGATGATGACAAGGCTGAGCCTTCGCTATTTTTTATAAAAGCAGGGCTGGATTTAAGGGTGCGACGAATGGGCTGCCACCCAGAGGTCTCACCGCTCAGGAGGCCCCACAAAATGATTTTTTTTTAATTAGCTCAAATATAAAAATATTTCAATCTAAAATACAAGTTTAAGATTTACAATTAACATCTTAATAAACATGCATAATTCTTAAGTATTAATAATAATAATAATAATAATAATAATAATAATAATAATAATAATAATAATAATAATAATAATAATAATAATAATAATAATGGTATGTTAATACACGTCGTTACATATTATACTAGTACACGAAAGGGAGGAATTTGTTAGAATTTTAGAATTCGTGCAAAGAATATTCATAGACGCAGATTTATGTTATGAAATAGACAATAGAATATAGACGCAACGAGAACAATGATTACTTACTATGTTTTATGTACGAAAATGGATGTATTCAATAAAAATAGTATCTTAAACGATCACAGGCGTGTCTTCGTATGATATACTTTTGAAATGAAAGCAAATATAACAGATTAGGTTCCAAAATAATCTTATTACATCAATAGTTACAAGCAAAATAAGTATCGCTAGAATGGAGAATAATCTTCCAACTCTGTGATAATTATTATCTAACGAGAGCTTCATCCTGCGAAAAGCGACTACTAAATGATGCCAGTTGACCCTGAGTTAAATTAACATTTATTTTATAATAATTCATATATTAGGATACTGATCTCAATTTAGTGAATTTTTACTTTATTCAATAAAAATAGATAATAGTTATTTACGATACGAGTGGTAAAAGTGAAAATTTATTTTGCGAGTAGAAAATGTTGCGACTCGAAGCCGAGAGGTCGAGTGGCGCATCCCTGCAATAAATAGTAATGGTCACGAAAAATAAAATCATTTTCACCACGTATGTCATACACAATGTTTAGACAGCTTTACTGACTTTCATTTCATTTTACTTCAAGTTTACCAATCACTTAATGATACAGTAAAATCAGTAGTAATAGTTGACGTCGTCAGAAGAGAGTATTTTGTTTTCTTTGTTGCATTCACAGATTTATCTGAACACTTTAGCATCGTCTCCCTCTTAGCACTAATGCTACAAGTAGAAATTTTAGCACGCTATGCATGCCTTGAAATAACGATTATTACTGGTGGCTGTCTAAAAAATATATTATTAGCATAATTATTACACAAGCAAGTGCCTGGCAGCTGAGTGAAATTCATGTAGGAATAGTAATATTTTGTATTTAAAAAAATATGATTTGTTACATCTACTACGCCATTCACTCCTATTCATAGGCATGCGTAGCCTGAAAACAAGGTGGCGGGCAAATACATTTCTGGTCCCCTCTTGGCCCCCTTTTCTATGAAACTTTTTTATTTGTATATGACATTAAATAAAAAAACATACTACACGGGAAATGAAATTATAAATTTTAATGATACAATTAACAAATATAATTGATTTTATGTTGCACCATATTTGGGGTTATCAGATATTTTGCAAAGCTCTTTTCCCAAATGTGTATCAATTCCTTATTCCAATATCCCCAAAATCTATTTGTGTTTCCCACCTTGCCTGTGGGTTAAGGTTTCACTTCGAACGTGTAGCATGTGCATGTCAATATCCTCGAGCCACTTGCGCTTGCAGCTCGGCTCATGAGCTTTTAATATCCCGAGTAGCCGCGAGCCAAGTCGATGCACTCCTTTTAGATAGAGAACAAACTGCGAACTTCCGAGGGTTCAGATAGAACTCGGATTGAAACCTCAACAAAATGTACCAATTGTAACGAAAATTATTGACATTGTTTAACATGAGACAATTATTAATATGGTTTAATAATTGTTCCAATGAAAAGTGAGGAACGACCTGCTTTTTTACTTTCTCGTCTTTCTACATACTTATATAGTAAAGAGGAAGTAATGTAAGGCTGCAGCAGAAATCGACGATTTCTCGACAGAAAAAATTGTATTGTCGAGCCCTGGTAAAGAAAACGCGGATGAATCTTATTCCTCTATGAAGGAAATTTCTTCCTCTAACATGTTGTTTAGTCAAAATCCACGTTTTGTGGGTCCTTGATACCGAAAAATGATTCACGGCAAAATGTCTGACTGTCTGTCGTCTGTGATCAATGATAGCAGCTAAACCGTTCAGACGATTTACTCTAAACCTGATATTCGCCAATCGATCTGAATCTCAAGGCCCCGCGAATTTGATTGGCTGGTTGGTTAGTTGGTTGTTAGTGATTCCGGACGTGTCAATTACTGAGGTCATTATTTCCGTAAGTGTAGTGCCTGTTTTTTCCGCGGGAAGGGGCAGTGATCTTCCCCCGCTGGATGGCGAGATCCGGCGCCGACCTACTCTCGGCTAGCAGGTTTCTCTCAACCAGGTATCTCCCACCAGCCCCCACCAGCCCCCCCCCCCGGCACCGACCCAGCCGGGACTAGCTCCACGCTCCCGACCAGTCTCCTAGCATGTGTGGTAGTGTATTGCATGTTAGTGTAAGAGTGGTAAGGGGTGAGGATAGGACAAGGAAGAAGAAAGAAAGATCGCGCGAAGTCCGTGGCCCGTTTGGTAGGGTACTGCTTCGGCATTCGCCTGGTGGTCCGTGGTTCGGAGAAATTACGGAAAACTACCGTCCAGAGCAGCCGGCCTCTAGAATTCTCCTCCAGACAGCGACTAAATTCGACCTAGCTGACAAGCTAACTACAAATTTTGCCACTGTCGGGACTCGAACCTAATACCTCCCGATCAGAGGCACTGCAGTGACGTCAATGTCACCTGTCGTGTCACTGAGCCGTCAATGTCAATGTCAGAGTCACTGAGCCACCTCTCCCGGTCCGCGAATTTGAAACGGGTTGTAGGGAGGTGCGTAGTCTGCGATGTTACAGGGCATTTTAATATTTGGAGGTACTTTACATAACCCTTTAACATTTTCAAAATTCTTGCAAAAAGTCGGAGACGTCAACGAAAATGAGACCTGCGCCATTTCTGCTATCCGAGAATAAAAAATTGGAACCGTCTCACTTTCGTTGACGTCTCCGACTTTTTAAAAATTGCAAAAGTTCAATTTTTTGGTTTTTTTCCTGGAGCTGCAATATTAAAAATATACATTTTCTTTCTTAATTAAATATGATGTTCATGAGAGATTTTTTTCTTAAATAAAGTCTGTTTTAAACAAGCAGATTGTTAACGGCCATGATCCTTGTTTTTAAAACACGAAAATTCCCGCGTAATTTCTGCTAACGTAGTTAACGTAATTTATTAACAAAATTCTCAAAACCGACTCCAAATTTTTCTTTGATTTTATTTTCATGAATAGAGCAAAGGACGCTTCTAAAATGACGTAAGTCTCATTTTCTGTATTTTCAAAAGTTACAAACAATGCGAGAAAGTTTGAGCTGTTGAAGCGCCGTTAATTAAGTTAATTCTTCACAAACAAATACGCTGAAAGGACCGAAGATAAACTGAAATCGAGTTGAAGTTTATTTTGACAAAGCAGAATTACCTCCGAAAGAGTGAACTCTGTAAATGAAAAGGCAACAAGGAAGACTGTATAACTATTGAAGAAAATTACAAAGAAAATCTTAATTAATGGATATAAATTTTCGTAGAACAACTTCAATTGTGTCTGTTACAAAAGCTGAAGGCAGAAGTCGTCAGGCTGAGACGCCCTGCCAGCACGTACTGGAGAAGCGTATGCATGGTTGCCTCTGGCACTTTAATTGTTTTGTTGTTTTTTGTGTACGTGTGACTTAAATAGATTTTAATGATCGGACATTTAGTTTAAGCCACATTTTTATTGATTTATTGACGTTAAGAAGGGATTCACACAAGTTTTAAAAAAATAAAATGATGTCGCATCGATTTATGTATAACATAATACTCTAACAATCTTTAAAAAATCTATTCGACACAAAACAAAGTCACACCTATATGTCTAAATGTTCTGTAAATAAGTGATTAAGTCGAGTCTTTTCAGGGTTCGGAACCCATCTTATTACTGATGACTGTAATTATATCGACATTGCAATGGGGAAAAGTTACTAACATTGGGGTACATTTTGCCAAACTTTTGTTTTGTCACAAAATCCCGATTTTACACAATTATACAAACTTTAAAAATCATGTTCTGAAAAGTAGGAAAATTTTACTTAACTACTATTCACTGTGTATACAGATATATCGTTATAACAAAACGTAATTATCTTAAACACTATCATATACTTCCAATTTTATATTGCTGATTGGAACAAAAGTCCTGCGACGGTTATAGGTTACAATAAATGTCAGCTGACTTGTGTATTGGAAAGATCAAGCCAATCTTCATGTGTGCCAGATGAAAACATGATTCAATCGTTTCTAAGCCAATCCGTGTCTTTAGTGTTTCCAGTCTTCGAAGGGAGCTAATGACGTGAAGCCTCTGATGGATAAATCAGTCTAATTAATACGTTGTTTAGAGTAAATACGAAATAAGAATAAACCACTAGAGCCTACGCCTGTGAGCCTAATTAAGCGAGGAGCCTCGGGAACAGGGGAGACAGATCCCAATGAGCCTTCTCTTGCTACTCGTACGTTCTTCGCAAAACTTTTCTGCCCGCGCAACGCGGTGGTTCCCAATGCGAGGAGTCTCGCTATGGGCGGACGCGCATCACTTCAGCCGCTACTCTGGAGTAGAATGGTCCTTCTCGCCCGAAAACTTTAGCGCTCTCGGATTATTCTCTGCGCTTACGGGTCAACAACAAAAGATGCTTACTTTAAGAAGTTCAATCTATAAATTTGTTTGGCACTCAAGGTATTAACTTCGAGATACCTATTAGGGGATGAACACACCGAACAAATCCTATTTTGTTTGCTCGTTTTATTTTGTCATACTGCTCTTCTGGTCACGACTCCATTACCTGACCCTGAGAGCAAAGAAGCTATTAAGAGCTGCAAGTACGAAGGACGTGCCAGCTACATAACAGCTGACTGCTGCCTTGCATCATTGACACTCGCTGGCGAACAGCCAATGAGATCGTGGTTGCATGAACCACATACGGTCAGGACACCAAGAGACCAACAGTGTGCCTGCAAATATTTGTTTCTTCTTCTTGTGTCATATTTGTTTGGGTGGTCTAAACTGAAGGACTTCAGATGATGAAACTAGGAAGCAAGGAATGAAACAGGAATAGTGAGATAAATAGGAACTTAAAAGGTTTACTTGCGTAAAATATTTGTAAACTGATGTATTTTGTTCTTAACAAATAATTAATTTGGGAAAGGATCCTCTTGGGTGGTTTTCGTTGGAGCAACATTAAACAATGTGATGGCTGGTGCTGGCGTCTATTACGATTCATCTATTGCGTAAAACTCTTTTATATATAACATAATGAATAGTTTTTGGAAGTTTATGCAACCTTTAGCCCTAACATAAATATGAAACAATGTTTAAAATACATTAAGCATTTGCTTACAAAAGATGTACTTTGTAACTATGATGTAGTCCAGGACGTTTAACTGAAATGTAAAAAATAAATATCAACATCCACCTAAAACTGATGTCGATAAACCCCTGAAGACCTAGATATTTTAGAAAATTTATTAATCAAAAAATATAATGACATTTACATTTTTTGCAACCTAGAGAAAGGGGGCATGTGTACATTAAAATAGATTATCTATTTCTGCACATTTTTATTTTTATTTAAGGAAACAGAATATCATAAAGTATTTCTTAAGTTTTTGTTCTTTAAAAGCGCCATCTGTCGGCTTGCATTTCGAAAAGACATATCCATATCACAAGTGTTTGACGCGTATTCGTATTTTGTCGCGTTCGTGGTTAATATATTCTCTGAAAGGTAAGTATTCTACGCGCACGTTTTCTTGAGCGCCTCAGCTACACCTACATTATTAGTTGAATTAAGAATAAATGTCAGCAACGACCGTTGTTGTCAAAATCTAATCACCATAAATGTTCGCTCCCGTATAATAGAAACTATTTTGCAAATAAAAACGAGCTACAGATGTAATATAATAGTCGTTGTCGAAATAACCTACCCCCCCCCCCAATCCTCTTCAACTGCAGAAATGAGAGCTCAAAAAAAGAGAGAAAAAAAAACAAAGAGCACGGATAATACACAGGGAATACATATTCTCATTTTAGAATTATCTTCCCATTTTATCACAAATACCGTTTCTATATTTACTCGATTCTTCAAGAAATTTTACTTCGCTGGACCTGCCCATAAGTCATTTTCTGGTTTGCATACGACTACTTGAATAATCAAGGAACTTTACAGTTATCATTAATTCATAATTTTTACTTAGACATAACTCTGTTATTTTGGACAAAAATTGAAAAATATGCAAACAAACTTATTGTATGCTCAAAATCTCTAAAATATGAAAATGTCTAAAATATGCAACAAAAAAATCCCCTCTTAGATTCAATATTTTGCTATGACAGGGATGTTAAGTTTCTCACAGATACGACAATTAACAGAAAAATGCATTTGCAAGAACTTTCCAGCTTTAATAATGAGTAATAACAAAAGCTGTGAATGTATCAAGGTCCCCTGAGACGATTGTCACCATGGAGTTAAGAATACATGGAAGTGCCAGGTTCCGCAAGTGAAGCTAGAGGCCGGAGCCGTCCGCCTTAACTGGTGAGCCCAAAACACGGCTGTCAAACTCGATAATAAATAGGTAATACCTATTTTTCAATGGAATTTAAAAATCTTCGGAATATTGATTATAATAACTAAGACGGAGAAGCTTCATTACAAATTATGGGATCACTGTAAAATATTTCCAATGCGTGAAAACCAAAATAACCGCAAACTTAGAATGTCAAGAATACTACAATACTAAATGTGCTTTTTCTGCCTTTGAGATTTCTCACATGATCTCTCACAAAAAGTTTGCAAATAAATAAAAACTTAACACGGTTTACACTCTGAAGGAGCATGTAATGCACAAATTCTTACGAAATATTCTTATTAGTGTTGTCACAATATTCGAAGTCTGACTACCATATCAACTATATAATCTTTAAAAAAAGCACATTGTCTTACTGAACTTTTACTTTGTTATTTCACCATTTCCTTACATAAACATTACGTACTCTCAGCTGAAGTCAAAAGAGCAGGGTTCTAAAGTTCCGAGTTCGTAGATGGGCCTGTAATACAATGATGTCAACATTATGCAAAACATTCTGGTTTCTTTGTAAAGACGTCAAAAGTAATAATGTTAGTTATCCGTTTAAAGTCATCTTCAGTGAATAATTATTGCTGTACAATTTACTTCTCTTAGGGGTAGTAGAAACGTTGCTAACATTGTTGGAACTGTAGTTCCCACAAACGTACGTATTATAAAGTTCTATAAAAATCCTCTTCCTGAAAATGAACCGAGCATAACTCGCTGTAATTACTAAGCTGCCAGTTGTCTTTCCGCACAGCTCTTATCCACAGTGCTCTTCTCTTTGGTCATGAAGGGAAAAATTACGAAAATTAATCCAAACCATATAGAATAACTACTTACTTGTGAAAAGTAATTCACACCTTTCTCGAACGATTTGTACAGCAGAAAGTCACACAAGTAACCATGACGACCTGTTACGAAAGCTTGTTAAACTGATCAAGAATTTTAAATAATAAAACCTATGACAAATAACACGTGGACGCCTCACAAGCGTTTTGGTCGCAGCAATACGGCGGACGGTTGGTTCAGGTGGCTTGCTTTGTGACGTCATGCCTTCTCCCCTGTATTCCTAGTTCGATGATTGTCACCGTACACGGACCTGGAAGAATCGCAGGAAACCAAGAAACCTCAGCCAGAGAAAGCCCGAATCGGACATTTACCTTGGCTGTAAAGTATAAACTATGCGTGAATGTATCAAAATAGAAAATAACATTACCAGAAAAAAACTAAACTTTCGAAATGTAGCGGGGACATTATTTTGTAAAATGCAGGTGTATTTTAAGCAGCAAGTTTCCGAAGATTTTTTGAACAAAGGGATATAGACGATTAATATCTCTTAATAAAAATGTTAGAAAATACCTGCGTAATGGTGAAGTTATGAACAAGCGCAAATATCAACTTATCGACCCGTAGGACTTAATCGTTAGGAAAAATAGTGACCTGCAGCAGCAAAAACGCTGCTGGCCAAAACCAAACAAAATGGTTTTCCAAAAAATAGCACGCACACAGTTAAATAAAAAACTCTCGCATAAAAATGTAATAAATTAAGTATTTAAAAAAAAAGTGTTCATAAACACTGTAATAATATAGCATAAAAATATAATAGTATGCAGTACAACAGTTCTTGACATACCAAGAACATCAAACGTTTGCTGTACCGTAACACAACAGGTGGATAGCTATTGTATAATAGCGGGGATCTCCTCCCTGGAGCGTTGCTGTCCCATCACGCCAGCTGCGTCGTAAGCAGTGACACAATGAGTGCGAGAAGTAATTCAGTCGGTACGCGCAGTACGAGAATATGCGGAATAACACAATCAAATGTTTGTATTATTCAGTAAAGATCAAAACGGTTTCATTGTTTTTCAATTTTTCCTGAGTTCTTGGGTAGGGAACGAATGCGTAGACACCTCTCACGGGCGAAGACTTCATAGCTTTCTTTTAATTTCTGCGCGCGTTGTAAATTAGAAATATGAATGTTACTATTGTCATTGTTTTTGTGAAGATTTATTCGTGTAGAACATCCGAAGAAAGGGAGAACATCCGAAGAAGGGGAACATCCGAAGAAAGGGAGGTACTTCTCCTAGAGAAGTACACATGTAACTGCAGGTCCACGATGAATAATTCATCATGGAAACGAATTATTCGTTTCCCCATTCGTCTCACGTGACCGCAGCCATGTGCCCTGGTGTTGCGCAGCGCTGGAGTCAGGGTCACTGCGCAGCGCCCGCCGCGCCTGCGCATTCGCCACGCGGAAAAGGAAAAAAGCGGGGGGATGGACCGGATGATTCATTGATCGATTAATGATTTCGAGCGCGTCAACCGCCAAGGTCAATAGTCCCGTAAATGTAGTGCATATTTTTATCGCGGGAGGTGGCGATGATCTTCCCCCAGCTGAATGACGAAATCCGGCGCCGACCTACACGTCGGCTTGCGGGGTTTTTCCGCAAGACGGCATCTCCTACCAGCATGGCACTGCCCCAGCCGGGACATGCCCTAAACTCCTGCCTGCTCTTCCTGCATGTGTGGTAGCGTAGTGCATGCAAGAGTATGTGTGTGTAAGAATGGTGTGGGGATACAAGGAAGCGCACGAAGGAGGAGTTTGGAACCCTATCGCAATCTCTCTTGCATTTCTTCTTTGAGTTCTCACCATCAAATTCTTACATGTTCCTACAAATGTTTCATTACTCAAAACATACGTAAAAATATGTAATATAGTTGTAATTGCAAAAAATGGCGATTATTATAGTATTAATTTTTCACACGATCAATATTTCAATTGAACGGGTGAGTTAAAAAATAATAGATTCCAATCTTTGGTCAAAATATTTCTTTCACTTTGAATGCCTTCAATGGTCAATCTTCTAAAATTATGAAGACATAACTTTACATACTCAGTCCCAAACACTTCTTTTAAAAATTAACAATAGTAAGGAATAAAAGTTTGACTAATAGCTAAGGCAGTAAGGCACTTTTTCTTTCGTTTTTCTGAAAGTTACTCGGAGTAGAATCTTTTTCTTTTTAATTTTCCCCTTTTAATTTATTTAGAGGTTCCAAGATTTGGTCACATTTAGGAACATTCAAGATGATAATCTAGTGTGTGTTGGGAGGGGGGATATTTATAGAGTACTGGAGTCTCCCGACCACACTAGCATAATGCACAATAGCCATGCGACGTCGACAACCAAATATCGAAGTTGACAAATACCGATGTTAAAAATTTAAACATCGATTTTCTTATTGATTGATTGGCGCGTCGACTATTAAGGTCATTAGTCCCGAAATGTGTATTTTTCTCGGAAGTGGCGATCTCCCCCGCTGAATGGTGAGATCCGGCGTCGACCTGCCTTCGGCTATCGGATGTTCCCGGCCAGGTATCTCCCTCCAGCGGGGCGCCGCCCAGCCGGGACAAGCTCTAAGTTCCCGATCGGACTGCCAACATGCGTGTTAGTGTAGTGGAAGTGCGTGTATGTAAGGGATGAGGATAGGACAAGGAAGAGGAAGGAAAGATCGCGCGCGGTTCGTTGTCTTTTTGATAGGGTACTGCTTCGACATTCACCTGATATTGATCGGAGAAATCACGGAAAACGAAATTACGGGAATAATTCGGTGACAGTTTATCTCAAATATTGAAACTGCATTGTTTATAACAATAGTAACAAAAGTAAAAATAATAAGTGTCACACACAGGGGATTCGAGCCTCATCCCATCCCAGAAGCCAGTGAAATATTCAAAAACATAACTTTTACTAATTTTTTATACTAATGAAAGTCCTCTAATACATCAGTTACTTATGTTACAACATTATGAACTACAAACCAACTAATGAAAATACATTTCATACTCAGCATAAAGGGAAAGTCCTTTACAGGTAACAACAAGTTGGCTGATCACTTCATCTGAAGTCCTCTCACCGAGAAAATTCCCGAGTGCGCAACTGACAATAATAATAAAAATAAATGCAATTGTCAATAACGATTTAAGTATTAATTTCAGTAATATTATTCGGAAAAATAAACTCAATTGCACTTCAACAAACTGACAACAAGGCATAAGCGATCACTGGTCTAGTATAACGTGCACGTAGCTCTTAACGGGCAAAGGGACGCGGGCGCGAATAAATGTAAGCGTGCCGTGCGCTAAACTGGGATCATCAGAGACGAACTATCACACAAACACCCAAGCATACCTTATAAGATGACCTGTCATAGCAGAGGAATGCCATAAAGCCTCAACCCGAAAGCCGAAAGGCCGAAGACCTAAACGAAAATAGAAAAGGGAGAGCGTGGAGCGCCGCCGCCCCCTCCGCCGCTCCGTTACGCCACCGCGGGCAGCGCGCCGCGTTACGTGCGTCCTTGCGACAGCTGACCTTCGCTGCCCCGCCCCGCGCCACCACCGGAGGGTGTACTAGCCTCCCGCCCACCCCTTCTCCACTTGCCTCATGCCGGGAGAGGTGGCTCGGTGCCTCTGACCGGGAGGTCCGAAGTTCGAGTCCCGACAGCGGCAAGATTTTCGACACTACCTTGTCAGCTAGGTCGCATTCAGTCGCTAACTGGAGGAGAATTCTAGAGGCCGGCTGCTCTGGTCGGTAGTTTTCCGTGGTTTCTCCGATCAACACCAGGCGAATGCCGGAGCAGTACCCCAACAAACGAGCCACGGACCACATGCGATCGTTCCTTCCTCTTCCTTGTCCTACCTCTCCTCTTACATACCTACACACATTAACATGCACTACACTCCCACACATGCCCGTAGACCGGTCGGGAGCTTCGAGCTAGTCCCGGCTGGGTCGGTGCCCCGCTGGTGGGAGATTCCTGGTGGGGGAAAATCCCGCTAGCCGACGGTAGGTCGGCGCCGGATCTCGCCATCCAGCGAGAGGAGATAATCGCGACTTCACGAAGAAAAAACCTGCACTACACTTTATGAGAGTAATGAACGTCGCGTTTGAACGTCCGGAACCATCAATCAATCAGTCCCACATCCCTGATCCGTCACCGATACCCGTTGTCGGCTCCGTCCCAACTCTGCTCCCACCACCGATCTAAACTAAAAACTTCGTACCTGTTGCGTGGGCAAAGCGGCTTGCGCTTATATTTAGCGGGAAATTCGTATCCACTAAAACGCTTCAATGAATAATTTCCACTTCAAAAACCGTTTTGCGCTCAGAAGCACGCCAAAAATAACACTGCACGGGTGCCATCTACGCAAACCTCCAGTGGTCCCACGCCCGCTCGCCGCCGCTATAAGCGTCCGCTGCCATTCACGCCGCCCCGCCCTGCCCCTCCCTGCCCCGCCCCTCCCCGCCCCCGACCCGACCGCCCCCTGACCCACCCCCACCGCCCCCTGACCCGCCCCCGCCCCGCTCCCCACCGCCCGCCCCCCACCGCCCCGCTTTCCCCGCCCGGCCCCGCCCACGCCCGAGGCGCCGCTTTTGGCTTTGGCCGCCCTCGCCTCGCGGAGCGAATATACCCCGGCCCACGCGGGCGCCCTTTTGCCGCGCCTGCTGCCCCTGGCGACGCGGCGCGACGCGAAGCGACACGAAGGTTCAGACGTTTTCAAATGAGCCAAAATGAGGTGTTTTTTGCGCATGTTTACTGTGAAGGAAGGCCCTCCATTCCACTGTTGTTGTAGCTGTTCCAACCAGACGTAGTATTTACT